>ML777432.1:699312-728678 GCA_009831015.1 Picea engelmannii | reverse complement strand
TGACTGATGCTGAATATGCCATTGTTTATTCCCCTGCATTATTGTGATCATCATTTAGTGACTCGGCAAAGAGTTTAAAAGAAGCATAATTGTTTAAGCACGGTAACAACTGATTCACCCCCCCCTCTCAGTTGACTAACAAGCTTCTCACACACCTCCAATGCCTTCACATGGAAAACTCTCATATCTACATCTATATTTTCAGTCGAATTTATTATGGCATGTACTTGTTTTACCAACTCTCCCTGCTGAAAATCCCATTCTCTACTCGCCTATGCGTTCTTGTGCATTTTGTCGAGACTAGATTTGAGTTGTTGGATTTCCTGTGTATCACAAACTCTAATATTCTCAAAAATATTGTTCATCTCACTCCTTTCATTCTTCTCCATAATATTTACTTGATTTTTCAATTAGATTATCAGCAGATATTTCTATTTCAATCGTTCTTTTTAGTTTCCAACTGAAAATTGGTTTGTCATTGCAAAATCTCCCAGTGATCCTTCCACATCTATAGTGAAATATTCCTCTTCTAAGGCCTATCCATCAAATAGTACCTTGTGTCTTTTGAAAGTCACACCTTCCCTCTAGTGTGTTTCTCTCTTTACCACAACCCTTCTTTTCTTACTAAAAAATAAATCAAAAGGAGACATCTCTTCAGCCGAAATAGGTGTAAGATCCTCTATGAACACTACCTCAGTACTCAGGTTTCCTCTATTGAATTGTAGAGGCATGATATATTGGATAGGGCTTCCAATATCGGTGAATGGTTGTTTCTAGACCGTGTCAATAAATGATTTTCCTGGCGTGGACAGTGGCTCTTTCTGAGTCAAAAGATCATTCTTCTCCCATCTTTTTTGAGAATTTTTTCCACTGGAGTTATTTGTTTCTAAACTATGGACCTCAATTTCTTGTGTAGTTGGGGGTGTAGGTAATTCTCCCTGCAATACCTTCAGACGGTTATTTCTCCTATGCCGTTGGAAATTATAGAATTGGACCAATTGATCTGGAGCCAGGGTTTGGACTCAACTCAAGACTTCCCAATAGGATATTGCTCCTTGAAATATATTATTATGAGGATAATATTCATTCTCATACCTTTTCAAATTACAAGAGGCCATGTGGTTTCCCACGATTTTTTGAGGATCGTGTTTCTTCAACTCAATATTTACGAGATTAATTTCTTCCATTTCCGCGACCTCTACTTTCGAATGCCCAAAATTTGATAGTGAAAACATACCTATCTACAAGGGAAAAGTAGGCCATACCTTTTTCTGTGGGTATTTTAGCTATTTACTAACTCCGCCCAATGCGGTTTTCCACACTACTTCTCTGCACACCAATCGGTCTAGTAGAAGCTTGGGAAAGGCGTGCGGAGGAACCGAGCAACCAAAAACCTTGATATAGGAAAAATGATCTTCAATATACCAGTCCACTATCTTCTCTAGGTTGGCCACTAATATGTCAGCAATCATGGGAGGTGGGCACCCATATATGGCGATATGCATTGGCACCACCACATAATTATAGATTTCATAAAAGAAATATTTCTCTTTATCTTCCCATAGCCTCGAATGATAAAGATGTATTGCCTCAGTGTTGTCTAGAGTCCAGCTCCAGGCCATCAAAGGAAAAGGTGTCATAAAACAAATGGCATCCATAAGGTATGTCGACATATAAAACTGGGCAGGTCGTCCTTTGGCTTTCAAATTCTGATATTCAATGATTTCCTTGGCCAAACTGTCTGATAGAATTTTGGCCCAATTGAATGAAAAACCCTCTACAACTTTGTGTATTATCAGTACCCATGATAACAAGAAGTGGGAAGAATTTTCCCTCCCAAAAATTCTACAGAGCATCAAGGCCACATACAATATATGAGAGTCTAACAATACGGTGGTGTATACGCCATGGGTGTCCACTCTGAATTTCTTGAGGCGTGCCCACCAATATTTGATCAAATCATGGTAGTTCTTTATGCCTTCTAGGCACTCCTCTTCCTCGAACTTCTTTAAGAAATCGACATTATAACTATGTTTGAATGTGGGGGACAATTTGTACATCACATGTACATGTTCTGAGCAGAAAGATCTAACAGCTTCTTTCTGCACATTGTAGATGGTCCTGGTAGCAAAATCAACGTTCTCCAAGTCCCAGCCTATCATGTCATTAAACGGAATGAACCTAGGCCACGTGGATATCTTATGTAGCTCTGATTGTGCTATGTATTTGAGATTCATCTCCTGAGTCTCGATCCCTTCATCGTCAGACTCTTCTAGATAGTTGTTCAACTCGTATTGTAGGATATCACAAACCTGCGTCCAAGTTTTTATGGTCTCCACAGCTCTCGATGATGTGTTTGAGAGGAAATTTGTTTTTTGGCTCGAGCTCTCACCAGTCCCTTTACCCATTTTTCGCGGAGCCATGATAATAGTAAATGCAACATTGTGTTGCCTGTCACAGAAAATGCACAGAACTTATTATCTCACTAAGTTTTTTTTCTGCGAAAACGCGAATATAATTCAGAATGAAAATATCTTCTCTTCCTTAAGTGAACCAGTTTGCATATACCTTCACTGACAATGTGTTCACTTCCCTTAATGAAAATATTTGGGTGATGATACAGTATCTTATTTGAAATCATTTTCCCTAGATCGGCTATTAATGCCATTAATGGTTAGTGTTTCATGATCGGGAAAAGCATAGATGAAATTTGAATATACCCGAACTACGACTTGATGAAAACTTAATACGAGATAAGAGTGGTTAATGTGTTAATAAATATTGTTTAACATGTTAATTAATCACGTTTAACCTTAAATCTTTTCGAGTCCTCGGACCTCGGGTTATCCTATAACAGTTCAAGATATGATCTCGGAAATGCAAAATCGCAATGTGATTAATTAATCGTTAATCGTTTTAAGTACTTGATTAACCTGGCTTAATGTTTAAGGTATCTCGGGAGTTCGGGTTTTGGGAATTAGGGATACTATAGATGGCGAAGACCCGATTCTCAAAATAGAGAAACTTTTATTCGATTTTCTAATCGGGTTTTAGTTTCTTCTTAAGTATTCATCCTTTCATTCGTTTGGTTAATTAACTTTATTTAAAGTTCCGATGGGTCATATTTTTGGAAGGGTACGTCGGGTATTAGTGAGTATACGTGTATCATGACTAGGATTCCTCAAACACTTTTCGGGTATCAGGACTTTGGAGTTGTTATATGTTTAAATTCCTGCAACGAGAAACTCCGAAACCCAAAATTTCAAATATGGTCTTTAGTGATTTGACTCTTTAACGTGTAGGCGGCTCCATAAATTTTAAGATATTTAGGATCGTTTGATTAGGTAGAAAAATTCATCAAAGGTGAGAAACAAACACACGTTGTTTTTATTTAAACGAGAATAAAATATATTTAAAATCTAAAGTTTAGAAATATATATATGTTCCAACATAGGCTCCATCTAGGGATCATGTCTCCCTGCGAAACATAGAAGAACAGTAGACCAAGTGCCTTTATTGGGTAAATGGAGTCATTATTACATTTTTGTGGAACACTTTCAGAAGAGGATCATACTGAGACAAGAGTTTTAACCATAACTTAGAAAACCTTCAAAAAACATCAAATCCTGACTTTCAGTTAGGTTGTTTGAAATTCCTCTTTCTTAAAACTGTATTCGGATTTGCTTAAGATAATCAAAACAACCTTAACCCATCTATCAGAATTTGTTCAATCTTGTTCATATCAAGGAAAAATGATTTTAATTATTTAGTTAGGGAATCTTGTGTCGGCTTAGAATTTAAATATTGTTGAAAAGAGAACTAACTGCCTGGGTACATTGTAATACATGTATAACAGCCTTGCAGATATCATAGACATTGATTCATTGCCAACGAGCTTGCTCAGTACCCCGGTGAAGTGATCTAATTCCCTCATTGAATTTCCTTTCACCACTTCAATTAGTCATTTTTCATTTAAATGATGAGATGAGGGCAATCATTTAATGAATTTCCTTTCATCATCTATTTTTGGACTAGATGGAGGCAATCATTCAATGAATTTCCTTTCACCATCTGTCTTATATTTTTTATAAGAATGAAGTGGGGGCAATAAATGTTTATGTAATATACCAGGGATGATATCTGTTTATAATTTAGCAACAGAGGTCTATCAACACACTTCGATTACTCTGGGTTAATCCTCTTCCAACCTTCAAAACATCTTCGCCTACAAGGAAGTTCTCATGGGAAGCTTTTACTTTCCAGGGACTTTCCTTGAGCAAAACTAATTAGTTTGAATCTGTTAGAAAGGCTAAAGTAGTTAGGATTAACCTAGACATACTTTCTTTCAGTTAATTTGAGAGGGGCGTATAAATTTTCACCTAGCATTATTTTAAGACATGTTTTTGAGTTTTCAGAGTTAAGGTGAAATCTTCTCTCTATGAAGACCAAAATGGGAAAAAAATAATCAAAGGAAAATAAGACTTAGAGATGGGCAGGATAAAACAGTCAGAGTACTCAAAAGTTCTGTTGTGATCAAGGTCAATCTCACATAAACTTTTTCAGAGATTCTCATATTATTTTTAGATCTTTTATTCGTATTTCATTTTTATTTCATTTTTTATTTTAATATTTTAATTTTATTTCACTCAAAGAAGACTTTTATGATTAAGCCATAATTCTTATGTTCCTCTCATTGTTAATCAGGTGACAATATTTATATGGATGATATTTCCTTCATATTTAGCTAAATCTCTTTGAAAATTTTAACTTGGTTCAGTAGGTTAGAAACTCATACCTCCAATTTTCTTTATATTTTTAACTAAGAAAACCATTTATTTATCACATGTTTTGAGAGAATATCAATGTTATGAAACGTGTTTCTGATACCTCCTTATCTCTCAACTGTCAACAAGCATTCTACAAAAATATAAACATGAGAAATGTCATAAACTTCTCGAAAAAGAAATAGTAGTTGTTACTTATTTTTGATATTTCTTCTTTTTGTGAAATCAACAAACCTGGCTGTATTTACTATGAAAGTGGAAACATACTAAAGAAATGAAAATTTTGAATCAAAACAAGGAAATCAAACTTGTATATACAGTGAAAGTTTGGAAACATGTTTATTGCATAAAGTGCTTTAGGTAATGCCCATTGATGGGGTATTTAAGGACTTTCCCTTCGAGGTTCTCTAACAAGAATGAATTATTTCCTTCAAAATCAATGACCCTGAAAGGTCCACACCAGATGTGATCTAATTTTCCATGTTTTTCGGCATCCTCCTTCCTAGAGTCCCATTTCAAAACAAGGTCGTCGAGAAGAAACTCCCCATCTTTAGCCTTTCTATCAAATAAGGATTTCATATTGTCTTGGTATTTCTGGAGTTTCTCATCCACCTCAGCCCTGTTCTGTTGGACTTCTATTAACTTGTTAATTCTTCAGATGACATCATTATGTTCTTCCTTTGAATCTTGTCAGAGCTTCATTACCGGTAGAGCCAGGTTTATGGGTAGTACCATGTCAGTCCCATACACCATTTGGAAAGGGGACATTTCAATCGACTTCTTAGTGCATATCTGATTCACCCACAAAGAGTATTTCATATGAACATGCCAGGCTTTCTTATTTTCAGTTAGCACCTTTTTTATTATAGTGATTAGGCTCTTATTTGATGATTTGGCCAATCCATTTCCCTGAGGATAGTAAGCCATTGAATTTCCTAGTACAATATTGTACATTTGACAAAAACTAACCATCGCCATGGATTTGAATGCCTAGGCATTATCTGTAGCTATCTTCCGAGGATAGCCAAATCTAGATAAAATGTTTTCTTCCAAAAACTTTATCACAACTGAGTCTATTGCATTTCTTGTCGGAATGGCTTCAACCCATTTAGTAAAATAGTCTATAGTGGTCATAATCCATTTGTGTTGTGCACTTGAATGCGGATGGATCTCTCCGATAAAATCTATACCCCACTGTTGAAATGGATCTTTCATCTTGACTGGGTTCAAAGGTAGCGCAGGAAGCTTTTGTTTACCTGAGAATAATTGACAGGGGTTACAGGTTCTGACCTTAGAATTCACATATGTAAATAATTTCGGCCAATAGTATCCAGCTCTTAGGATCTTATAAGTCATCCCCCTCTTGGCATGGTGTCCTCCGCATGCCCCTTCATGAAACTCATTTATGATGTTCTCTGTTTCGTATTGTGTTAGGAATCTCAATTAAAATCCCAATGGGTCTTTCCAATACAACTATTTGTCAACGATACAATATTTTACCATGTGCAGCTTTAGTATTCTTGCCTTGGAAGGAGTCATATCACTCGAGCACTGCAGAGTGAAGAGATATGAAACTATGTCTCTATACCAAGCAGAGGAAGAAATTTTTTCTTGGATCTCGGTTGCAGGTATAGTGACATCAAATTCATCTATGTCTGGAAAACCTTCATAGGCTTGCAGATGATTTATCCCAAGTGCTCTGAAATTTGATTAGGCTAATAGCTTGGTCAGGCCTTGACCTTTGACAAGTTTTTTTGGTTTGACCTCAAGATCAAATTCCTAGATCTTGGCAAGACGTCGGCCTCTCCTAATATCATTATTAGGTTGAACCAATATATCTTTAACAGAACTAGTAGGTACATATGCAATTACTTTAGAATGCATCACGTAGGTCCTGAAAGATTTTAGGGCCTTCACCATTGCATATGCTTGTTTTCCAATATGTCATATTTCAACTATGCGTCTCTGAGGCTTTTGCTAAAGAATGATATCACTTGTTCGAACCCTTCCTCTTTCTTCTATAAGAGTACAGATGCAATCGTATGTTCGTATGTGAATGAGAAGATCAAGAATTATTTCATGTAATCAGGACTAGCCAACATGGGTGCTTCCCCTATAACTTTCTTGATACGTTCGAAGGACACTTTATCTTCGGTCGTCCATTTGACCTCGTTGTCCTTTTTTATCATATTTGTAATAAACTTTACAATTTTAGCGAAGTTTGGAATAAATATTCTTAAAAAGTTTATTTTTCCTAAAAAAGATTGGATTTCCTTTTTGTTCCTAGGAATATTTATTGTATCTATAGCTTCAACCCTTTTTGGGTCAATTTTAATTCCATCTCTAGATACTATATGGACCAAGAGTTTACCTTCCTGCATTGCAAAATGCGATTTCTTGGGGTTCAGAGACAAACCGAATTTTTGACATTTATCGAATGTTTTTTTGAGGTTTATTAAGTGCTCTGCATCAGATTTAGAAAACACAGTTAAATCATCAATATAAATGAAAACAAACTTATCTCTTTCGCTGAAAAAGGCAATGTCCATCGCTCGTTGGAAATTTTCTCATGCGTTCATCAGACCAAATGAAATGTTATCATACATGAAAGTACCCCATGGGGTAGTGAATGCAGTTTTTTCTTTATCGTCCTCGTGGAATGCAATTTGGTTATAACCTGAAAATCCATCAATCATAGACATTCTATTAGCTCCAACCACTTTCTCCAAAACATGATCCATTTTAGGTAGTGGATAATTATCTTTGAGGGATGATTTATTTAAGTTCCTGAAATCCACACATAGTCTGATTTCAACGTTTTTCTTCCTGATTGGGACTAAATTGGCTACCCACTCGGAATACCTGAGTGGAACAATGATCTTTTCATCTAGGAGTTTCTTTACCTATCTTTCTATCAGAGGTAGAAGTATAGGATTTATTTGTCTGATCTTCTGCCTGAAAGGTTTTACGCCCTTCTTTAAAGGGATTTTATGTTCGATTACAGTGGTATCATAAGTTCTGAATTCATTATAATACCAAGTGAAGACATATTTTTATTTCCTGAGTAAATCGACATATTTTCTTTTCATTTATGGTGGAAGGTATTTAGATATCTTTAATAGCTTAGGAGTTTCCATGGTACCTATATTACAATATTCAACCTTTTCAGGCTGAGGCTATAAAGTAGACTTTAGGGGAATATCATCATGATCGAATAATATTTATAAAGGAATCAAACCTTTAGGGATCTAATTTTTTTTAGCACCAACATGCGGTGATTAGTGATTTTATCTTGGAACTCCTGAGGATCTTCACCTTCTTGCATGACCCAAGCAGAGTCATTCTGATTTTCCTGATCAATATGTGTTTCAAAAAAGTCATCGACCATTTCTAAAACTTGCTTGATCTTCTCATCATCTTCAAATACCTACCAGTGTTGAAAATTATTCGGTATTGAAGGCATGTACCTCATTTCTATATGGTACTTCATATTCAAAACCATAGGTGGCATGAAATTCGCAACCACTTTCGCTAGGGAGTCGACTTGTTGATTTTCTTCCCTGGGAATATGATGGATATTGATTAATGAGAAAAAGGTTTCTATCAGATCCCAAGCACAGTTCTTGTATGACCTTAACCTTGGATTCTTAGCTTGATACTTCTACCTAATCTATTTTACAATCAATTCTGCATCACTATAAACTATTAGATTTCCAATTTTCAACTTTATTGCAGTCTCTAATCCCAAGACAAGAGCCTCATATTCACATACGTTATTAGTATAGTCGATGTCCCATTGAAATCTATATGATAAAGGAATAATAAATTCATCACTGAGTGCCACAAACAATACCCCAACTCTTGCTCCTTCCCATGATGAAGCACCATCAAAATACATTTTCCAAACTCCTACACTATTTGCATTTTTATTTGTTTTTTCTATTTTTTGTTTTTCTTCTTCTGTACAATTTTCTTCTGTACATTCATA
The DNA here is from genome assembly GCA_009831015.1 of Picea engelmannii. Classification (NCBI taxonomy): domain Eukaryota; kingdom Viridiplantae; phylum Streptophyta; class Pinopsida; order Pinales; family Pinaceae; genus Picea; species Picea engelmannii. The sequence goes on along the minus strand of ML777432.1, from coordinate 719,906 downwards.
TAAACTATCATCAATTGATAATATACAGTTCCCTAAATCTTGATCAATGACATATACTGGATAGTTATTTGGGTTTTGTGGGTCACTTATAGAATATGCCAATCTCGTCTCCCTGTACAGAAGCATGAACCGTCTATCGAAGATCGGGATCATGGAATAAGTCATATCCAGTTGCAGCGATCCTCCAATTTTATCACCCCAAGATCTGTACAACAACATGCAATACTTTGCAGTAACATCAAAAACAACTACATCCATGAGAATACTTTTCACAAGGATCTGTGCAATATTAACTACTAAATCTTTAATCATGCCGAGGCACTTAACTTTTCTTGAATCGAAAGAATACAAGTCTCGGTAGGGTCTAGTAACCTCGAGGCCCAGTTTTTCAATAATGTCTTTGGGAATTAAGCTGTGTGAAGCTCCAAAATCCAACATACAGTTATGTAGAAAATGATCATGCACAGTCAGCGTGACATAAAAAGGAGCGACAGGATCTTTGTCATTTTTGATATGTGGACCAAACATTATAGTAGGATTATCATCTTCCAAATTAATAGAATTCGCATGACTTTCAGTATCCGAGAAATTAATCATCTTGGTGATTTTTTTTCTGTACATCAGATTTTTTTCCAGTTCAACCAGAGGTACTGGAATTTTAATTTTATTGATTTCACTTTTTAGATTGAAACTTCCAATTGTCTTTTCGGCTTCCCTGAATGGTATCTCTGTGTCTCTTTTTTTTTCTATTGTTTTGTTTTTCCTTTTTTTCGACCGTCTTTGTCTTGGTATATTGTGTCTCAACTGTCTTTGTTTTGGTCATTAGATTTTAAGTGGATGGTTGAGAGGTCTTGTTCTTTTTACTTCTCAACAAAATTTTCTTTGGTGGATCAGTTGTAAAATGTTTATCTCTAGGCCTTAAATTATAATTTTGTTGGAGCTTGGCCATTATAGAGTTGGTGACTCCTTGATAATCGGAGTCCTCCATATTATTTATACTTACCTCATTTCCAAACAATGGTTCTTGATCTAAAGACCTTTCATAATCTTGTCTGGTCAGGTGAGGTTCTTGGTCATTATCACTGAGGTTTTCTATATCTTCATCAAATCCTTCAAAATATTGTGTATCATCACTATGCATAAAGTTTTATTTTTTTAAAGGAGATTTGATTTTTTTATCCTCATTTTTTACCGGTCTTTGTTGGGTCTGTCGATTTGGATTCCTTTTGAAGTCTCTCCTAGCAAAAGGATCAGGCTTATCCTGGTCTAATTCCATTCTAGAGATCTTGTTTGAAAATTATTTTATTATTTTGGCAATATCATCCATTTGTCCTCAGCAGATTTCCCAAATCCGGAAGTTCCATATTTCTCCCTGAAGCGCTTAGTGTATTTGTTTCTTGTTTTGACCTTCACTTTCAGTTTACCAGATTCCATCATGTTTGACTCAATTCCGATGGCGTCATCTTGCATTATGATGTGATCAACAGATCTCCTTTCTCTCAAAATTAGGGCAAACTCTGGCTCGAAAGCTCCTGCGAAAGTTACTTTAGTTGTAGGTTATGAGGATTTAACTTCTGTCGGAATTTTGTGATAAAGTTTATTAAACCTTTGGATGAACTCTAAAACTGAATCTGAATTCTTTTTCCTCAAAGCCCCAAATTCTGTCCGGTAATACAAGTGATCTTTTCTCTCTCCCCACTGCCTTAAGAAGGCGGTTTCTAGTGCATCATAAGATGTTATAGATCCCACTAGAAGCCCTCATAACCAAAGTCTTACTTGGACTTCAAAGGTTTGCACCAAAATTATTGAATAAACATCCCCATGCTCAATGATGAGGATATCAGCGAATTGGTTGAAAAGGTTGTGATCTGTTGTCGTTAAATCTCCCTCTCCTGTGAACTTTGATAAATTCTTCATGTAATTTTCAGGTAGGTCATGAAGGACAGTGAGAAGGGCCAGAGGATCATATTTGGAAGCTACTTTGGCAAAGATCCTGGGTGGGGGAGGTGGTGGCCCTTAGCTGCCTCCTCCTCTGTCTCCTCCTCCTCCGGTGCCACCTCCTCCAATTACAGCCATTTGAATGTGAGGGGATGAACTTTGAGAGCTAAAAAGGGGGTTTTCGTAAACTTTTAGTGGCCCTTCGGCTACTTTAGAATGAGGAGAATGAATTTATGGAGACATATCAGTAGGAGACAAAAGGTATGAGAAAGGGGAAAAAGGGAAATGAGGGTTAGGTTCTTCAGACTTACAGGATATATAGACAGGAGAACCAACAGGAGTTGAATTAGGGTACACGATATACTCCTTAGAGTTTCATGGAATATAAACCTTTACTTCGGGGATCCGTGAAATAAAATAGAGTATTAAAAGGGGTCCTTTACCTTTATTAGTAGAGGGGGGATTCAAAACGGTCTCGGCTTTTATCTCAGGTAAAAGGGGTTCGGCGTTTATAACTTTTGTTTCATGTTTATTAGTTGATATATCTCTGAAGTGGCTTTGTATGTAACCTTCTTATGAGGTTGACTATTCAAGTGGAACCTTAGCATTAATTTTCACAGCTTTGGGTTGGTAAACCTTACTTGTGGATGCGGCAACTTGCTTAGGGTTTTCCCTTGGTCTCAAAAGTTTTTCAAGATCGGTTACAGGAGTAGTCTGTTGTTCGTCAGGGCTCTTCCATGTATTCTTTCTACCTAATTCCATCTTATATATAGTGGAGTCGCCAAGTGAAATATAAAGCCTTAATACATTATTCAATCTGTGTTCACTATCAAAGACAGAATATTACCTTGTCGTTCTTCCTAGGGAAAAATAACTTTGTATCTTCATCCCCAGCAACGACGCCAAAAAGATGTTGTTCTTGAGATTACACTTAAGGCTTAGAAGCATAGTTTCAAGGCATCATAAATATAAAGGTTTATTTTAAGAAGTGTTTTTTCTTCTGATAGTTATATAAGACTTAATTCCACAAATGAAAATAAAAACAGAACAGTACAGAGGTCGTTATTTGTCATCTGAGTCGATTTATGAAATTAGGTGAGGTGAGGGAAACTTACAAAATTGTTAAACAAAAAAAGGTATCAATGTAGATATTAATCTTATCATGTTCACATTAGAAGAAAATAAAGCATGCAATCTTGAAATGATATAAGATTTAGTTATCCAAGTAGCTTACAGGTCTTGTATTTACTAACAGCAAATACAAAGGAAAAATTTCTTGCTTAACGAACAACCGGTTTAGTGTGATTACAGTAGTTGTTTTACTAAATTGTAAACACTCACTTATCAAAGAGACATTTAAAGAAACAAGAAATATGGAGTGCAAAGGGGAAACATAACTCAGATTGCACAAATATTAGAATCTCTGTCTGCGCTTGTATTAATTCTCACAAAAGGCGATTTTCTCTTGATTACATTCGGCAAGAAGCAACCCTTTGTTCAATATTTGAAACATGTATTTATACAAAAGGTTATCAACCCTAAGCGGTTGGAATTCTCCTTATTTCTAAAATAGTAAAATTACAAAATGTAAAATATGAAATGCTTCACTTGCATCTCCCTTGTCTCTTTTCTATGCTGGCGGAGGGGTTTTTCCTTCTTTTTCTCTAGCTCATAAACAGTTGGTATTCTAATCATGATCTATACAAATGATGTGTACAGGTTATCTCATTGGTTCCCGAAAGTGTTTCCTTTTCCTTGCTCAACACATTTGACACACATGCCCACAAATTGTACCACCAATCTGGACGGCTCTGTTAAGTCGTTCGCCTCAAAAATATATAATTTATTTTCTAAGTGAGGCAGTCTATATTCCATTCTCCTTTCTTCTAAATCTATAGATTGTAGTTAAAGACTAGGCTTTAGTATCCACCTATCTATCTGAGAAATATCAATCTTTTTTAATTGCAAATTTTCAGCTCGAGCCTCTTCCATGTTTGTCTTGATATTAAGTTGATGATTTTCTATATCAACTTGTCCCACAACTTCATAAATATTATCTTTTCCGAGGCCTAATGACTCTTTGTCAAGTGAATGAAAATTTTCTTCACAATCCTTCTTTACTTCCTTAGCCATTCTTTTGTTTTCGGCTATGTTAGTCTCCCAGGTCTTCAATATAATGTCACCTTTGGTTTGTTCTAAAGGAGACAATGTAGAGGCCATAGATACTCCTTCTCTTGTTGATTCCACAACTGCTTCTTGGAAAGTGCCCCGAGCAACAATAGTCTCTCTCTCCTTTAAACAAATTTTATTTAAGGATTGTTTGACCACCCAAAAATGGTTTTGGATAGATTCTACCTTAGTGAAAAGGCTTTGTTGTGTTGATCCCAGCTTCTCATGCACCTCCAATGACTTTTCTTAGAAAACTCTCATATCTACAATTGTATTTTCAATCGAAATTATTCTGGCCTATAGTTGTTTTACCAACTCTCCCTATCGAAAATCTCATTATCTACTCGCTTGTGCATTCTTGTGCATTTCATCGAGACTGGATTTGAGCTACCGGATTTCCTGTGTATCACAAAATCTAATCTTCTTTAAACTCTTGTTCATCTCACTCCTGACATTCTTCTCCACATTCTTTACTTGATTTTGTAATTGGCGTATCAACAGATCTTTCTGTTTCAATCATTCTTTTAAGTTTCCAACTGAAAATTGGTTTTTCATTGCAAAATCTCCTAGTGATCCTACCACATCTATAGAGAAATATTCATCTTCTAAGGCATGTCCATCAAATAGTACCTTGTGTCTTTTGACAGTCGCACCTTCCCTCTGGTGCATTTCTCTCTTTACCATAACCCTTCTTTTCTTGCTGAAAAATAAATCAGAAGGAGGCATCTCTTCAGCCGAAATAGGTGTAAGGTCATCTATGAACACTACCTCAACACTCGGGTTTCCTCTATTGAAATATAGAGGTGTGATAGATTGGATAGGGATACCAATCTTGGTGAATGGTTGTTTCCCAACCATTTCAGTATCTGATTTTCCTGGCGTGGACTGTGGCTCTTTCTGAGTCAAAACCTCAGTCTTCTCCCATATTTCTTGAGCATTTTGTCCACTGGAGTTCTTTGTTTCTAAACTCTGGACCTCAATTTCCTATGTAGTTGGGGGTGTAGGGACTTCTCCCTGCAAGACCTTCGGAAGGCTATTTCTCCTATGCCTTTGGAAATTATAGAATTGGACCAATTGATCTGGAGCCAGGGTTTGGACTCGACTCAAGACTTCCCAATAGGATCTTTCTCCTCATAATATATCATCATGAGGAGAATCTTCATGGTTTCCCATGATTTTCTAAGGATTGTGTTTATTCAACTCAATATTTACGAGCTTAATTTCTTCCAGTGTCGTGGCCTCTACTTTCGAATGGCCGAAATCTAATAGTGAAAACATACCTATATGCAAGGGAAAAGTAGGCCATACCTTTTTCTGTAGGGATTTTAGCTCTTTACTAACTCTGCCCAGTACAGTTTGTGGTGCTACTTCTCTGCACACCAATCGGTCTGGTAGAAACTTGGGCAAGGCGCGCGAAGGAACCGAACAACCAAAAACCCTGATATAGGAAAAATGATCTTCAATATACCATTCCTCATGCTCCCCCTGGAACCATGCCTCTATCCTTTTCACCTCTGTGACCATTTCTCCCCCTGGAATCATGCCTCTGTCCTCTTCATCTGATAAATATCTCCCCCTTTTTCATCAATGGAGAAGGTATATTTCCATCTGGGGTTGCTCCCCCTGACTGAACTATCCTCTTATGTTGCTTCCTCATGTACATCTAAGACATATAAGATAAGCATTCAAAATCATTCATTTTGGATTATAAATAACTCTGAGTCTCTGGCAAAGATACTCAAAGAATTCTTGTGGAAGTGGTTTTGTAAAGATGTCTCCCACTTGTGCCCACACACTCAACTCTGATGTTATTTTTTGCAACCTACTCCCGTAGAAAGTGATACTTGATTGGAATGTTCTTTGTCTTGGAGTGCATCACCAGGTTATTTGATATTCTTATGGCACTTGTATTATCACAATATATTGGAATGGGATCATCATACTCAACCTGTATATCTGTCAAAGTTTGTTTCATACAAAGAACCTGTGTACAACATGTTGTTTCTACAATATACTCTGCCTTGGATGTAGATAGAGATACTAATGATTGTTTCTTTCTTATCCATGATACTAAACACTCACCCAAGTAGAACGATGCTCCATTGGTTCTTCGTCGGTCATCAATACAAACTTCCCAATCTGCACCTATGTAGGCAATAAGAGATATATCCTTTCCTTTTGGATACCATAATCCAAACTCTTTTGTTCCTTTGAGATATCTGAAAATTCTCTTCACTTCTAATACATGTGATTCCTTTAGTGCTTCTTGAAATCGTGCCACATGTCCAACTGCCTGCATTACATATGGCCTAGATTTTTTCACATATAGTAGGTTTCCAATCATTGACATGTATTGCCTCTGGTCTGTAGACTTTGAATCATCATCTTTGCTTAACTTGCAACTAGTTTGCATGGGAGTGATAACTGGTTTGCAACCTTTCATTCCAAACCTCTTTAACATTTATCTGGTCCACTTGGTTTGAGAAATAAAAATTCCTTGGTTGCTTTGATGTATCTTAAGTCCCAGAAAGAAGGATAGTTCTCCAAGTAATGACATTTCAAATTCATTTTGCATATCCTTTGCAAATTTTTGGCTTAAACTATCATCATCACTACAAAAAATAATATCATCAACATAAACTTCAATTAATAAAATATTACCTTGACTTACCTTGATGTAGAGGCTATTGTCTACACTTCCTTTTTTGAACCCTGCCTATTGTAGATATTTATCCAGTCTAGAGTACCATGCTCTAGGAGCATGTTTTAGACCATACACGGCCTTCTTTAATTTACACACATAGTATGCATTCTCTAATAAATGAAATCCTTCTGGTTGTTCAATGTAGACTTCTTCTTCAAGTTTCCCATTTATAAAAGTTGATTTTACATCCATCTGATACACTTTAATATTTTTGGAGCATGCATAAGCTAAAAGCAATTGGATTGCTTCCATTCTGGCAACTGGGGAAAAAGTCTCTTAAAAGTCGATTCCTTCAACCTGTGCATATCCTTTACATACCAATCTAGCTTTGTTCCTTGTAACCTGTCCATCTTCATTCAATTTATTCTTGTATACCCACTTTGTGTTGATCACATTCTTATCCTTTGGTCTTAGAACCAATTCCCAAGTGTCATCTTTCTCTATTTGATCCAATTCTTAATCCATGGCCTTATTCCAAAATTCATCCTTGATGGCTTCTTCAAAACAGTTCGATTCAATTGTAGATAAGAGTGCCAGGTGTGTTTGTTCTAGTGAACGAATTCTTCTTCTAGTCTCAAATCCTGTATCTTTGTTTCTGATAATCTGATTTGAAAGATGATTCTTCTGTACTCGTCTGCTAGGTGTCTTTGGAGACAATTGTTGAACTTTCTCTTCTATTTCTGTCATATTCTCTTCATCTTCCTCTTCTACTTCTTTTTCATCTTCTACTTCTTCTTCGAAAGTTTGTTCCATTGATTCATTTTATTTTTCCTTTGATTCTGGTCTTCCTGTTTCATCAATTGTTACGTTGATGCTTTCCACAACTTTGTTCAATCTCAGATTGTAACACTTGTATGATTTCCTTATACTTGAGTAACCAACAAGTACTCCTTTGTCCACACAAGAGTCAAACTATCCCATTCTACCATCTTCTCTTTTGATGTAGCATTTGCTTCCAAAAAATCTGAAGTGTTTCACATTTGTTGATCTTCCTTTCCATAGCTCATAGGGAGTTTTGTCAATGTTGTTTCTGAGCATAACTCTGTTTTGAATGTGAACTATTTTATGCACTTCCTGTGTCCAAAATATATCTGTCAATTTGGAATCCATTAGCATTGTTTGAGCCATTTCTTGTTTAATTATAATCCATTATGATAATGTTCCTTTTTCTTTGAACCAATCTATGAATCCATGCTCTCTTCCACTATCATATATCTATCCAAACCTGCTAATTTTTCTTATGAATCCATCTATGTTCATATTTTCCAAGCCTCTACTTACACAACTGTCCATAATGCTGACCCATTTATCACTATATTATCATGAATTCTTGATTAATCTATCAAATTGTACTTCTGCTAGTTGATTTCTTTGAATTTACCTTCTCAAACTCTGCAAGCTGCTCGAAGGATGGTTCTTTGGTCTGTAACAGCTATCGCGTAGACTCCCCCTGTCTAATATTCATATTACATGGGAGTCTCTAAGCCAGATGGCTCAGAACAATTCTTGCTTGGATGTGTATTCATCATCATCTTCATTGGTAGATTCATCATCATCTTCATTGGTAGATTCATTATCTCTCTTATCTATGATTTCTTTCTTTCTGTCTATGGATTCATATTTCACTACAATGCCTGAAAGTACAATCTCTTGAACATGTTCCTTATTTACATGTCCTTCCTTTCTTTCAGTTATTTTCCAAACCTTTTTGTATCTAACATCTTTCCTTTTCTCTGTATATTTTTCTCCATCTCATTTTATTTCCAATCTTGAGATCTCTGGTACCTGGTTTTTGTTCGCATGTTCTTCCTGTTTTATTATCCATGCTTTCTTATATATGATATCAATATTCTCTTTCATGGAAGTATCGATCATGCTTCTACAATCATTGGCTATGTTTCCATAGTTATGACATTTGTAACACTCAATGTTATGTGTGACCACATAGGCACTTCTTGCTTGAACATTTCTTTTATAATCCCTGTAATCTGCAACCTTGTGTCCAAAGTTAGTACAATAAAAACAATTACCATAAAATAAATTTGCATACCTGCGAGTGAATGATCTTCTTTGTGGCATAGTCCTTCTAAATTTTTTCATTGACTGATCATGATCATGATTGAAGATTCTTTGTGTCTTGAACATGGATGGCCTTCTTGAAGATGTATCTTCAATAGTTTTCTTAGATTTTGGTTGAACATGATTCCTTCCTTTGAGTACTTCTTCAATACTCTTTCTATTTTCTTCATTCTTATTTTCTAGCAACGTAGAGTGCTTCTCTTCATTCTCTACAACTGATGTGGATGTTTCTGTCTCTTCAACGTTCTTGTTGAGCTTGACAATTTTGACTCTTAGTGTGACAACTTATTCTTCAAGATTATCAACCTCTTCTTCTTTCTTCATTATCTGAGACTTCATGACCTCTTATGTTCTCTTTGCTTCTTCAAGTTGGATTTTCAATGTAATTATTTCTTCTTCCAGTCTTCTCTCTTCTTGACCAAACTCTTCCTCGAGCTGGTTTAAGTCATTGGTTCTTTCCTTGAGATGATCCATCAGTATCTTTTATCTCTTTTCTTCTTCTTCCTTTTGTGCTTCTATGTTGGCTTCTAAACATTTCTTTTGATATTCTAGAGTTTGTTCAATTATTCTGGCCTCTTCTAGTTGAGCTCTTAAATTCTTGATGACCTGTTGATCTTTTTCGGAACCTTGACCACTTTCCTTTTGCTTCATCAATTCTTTCTTGGATGACTTGTTTTCTTCTCTTTCTTTCCTTAGATATTTAATTGCACTGATCATTTTTTCTCTGTAATCAACTTATGCTTCTTCATACTCTTCCTCTTTTGAATCTGTCTGACATGATGAGAATATTTCTTCTTGTTCTCTATCTGCATCTTCTTTGGCATTTTTTGAATCTGCAATGGGTGAAGAATATATGTCATGTAACTTATCCCAAAGTACTTTGGATGATGAAAATTTACCAACCTTTTCTCTCACCGGATTAGGTAATCCTTCCCAGATGAAATCCATTGCTATTTTTTTATTCTTCTTCAATTCCTTCTTGGTTGCAGTCTTTGCCCTTTTTGATAGCAAAATATAATGTCCATGTGCTTGTAAAAATACTTTATTCCTTCTGCTCCACATATCATACTTAAAACCATTTTGACCATTAAACATTGGTACTCCATTCTCAGAATAATCCATGATCCCCTTCCAGTGGTCAAACTATTTTCTGAAGGAACCTGGCTCTGATACCAATTGTTGGATTACTGAGAGGGGGGGTGAATCAGTAATAGCATAATTATAATCATTTTTATCCAAATAATTCAAGTGTTATATCAATGTAGAATTATTATCCAATAATGAGCAATAAGAAATGAACAATCACACACATACACAGTACACCAGTTTTTTACATGGAAACCCAAATCGGGAGAAAACCATGGAATGTTTTTTCTTATATGTCTTGAATAATTACATTCATTGGAAGCACCAAATTCCTTTGTTTTCTAGCTGCAACTGGAAGGAGGCTCCAACCCCCTAGTTTCTCAAGCTACAACCTGAGGGAAGCTCCAACTCCCTAATTCTCTGGCTACAACCAGAAGGAGGCTACAACCCCCTATGTTCTCCGCCTACAACCGAAAGGTGGCTACAACCACCTGTCCTTGCCCCGTCCAACCACCCTGAAGTAGAAGTAGAATGATGGAACCACTATCACACTATCACTGTGAGATATATCGTTGTAAACCTGTACCAATAAACTTGAACCATGCATCAACCATGCATCAACCTGTACCTCAACTTGTAATCAACCTTGCTGAATTCTGGCTTATTCTAGAGAGAGACCTTGTAGATCATGCCCCGCATGGAATATTTGTTGAATCGATCTGAAACTTAGAAATCATCATCAAAAGAATTTATCCTTCCTTGAATTCTGGCCTTCTTTTCTTCACCTTCCCTCGAAAATTCAGCTTAGATATCATTTTGTTAACTCAAACACCTATAGGTATTCATATGCTCAAGTGTGTCTTAAATGAGAGAGCCTTGCCTCTTATATATGCTCTCCAAGTAGCTTCCTTAAAAACATCTTCTAGGTCATTTTGCCCACTTTCCTTATTTTAGGGTTAACCCACTTCTAAGTTCTCCATTAAATTTATTATTTAAATAATTTGTTTTTGTATTCACTTTGAATTATAGTACACTCATCACTTCACTTTATTATATACCTTCTAAAATATCTTAAACCACATTGACTACTTTGACCTTTTGGGGCTTCTATATGACATAAGAGGGTCCTCCAACTTTGTAAGGCTATAACTCTCAAACCGTGAGGAGTTATGTGGCATTCCACATACCACCAGAAATGGAATGACATGTGCCATCCATATAGAATAGTATTTACTGAAAATATATCAAAACTCATACCATTATCCATCAAACAAACTTGGGTCCATTACCCAAACCTGGGTTCTCCAACTTCTCATGGCCATAACTCTCTAAGCATGAGGAGTTATGTGACGTTCCACATACCACTGGAAATGGCATGACAAGAACTATCCATATAGGATAGTTTGACTAACAAATTCACTGACATTCATCTCAGTATTCCACAAATAAGCATGGGCTCTCTAACCATACTTCTAGTATAACTCAATCCTCAAAGAATCTTCCCATGAGGGCTTTCACCACAAGGGGACCACTTTGGAGTTCATCCATCTATACTTCTTATCAACCATGACAAGACAATAATGATTCATCTTTACATCAAACAAAATTGGGTCCATTACCCAAACCTTTGCGCTACGGGGCTTTATTCAAGGGTTGACTTCAATGACAACCAACCTTAATCAACAAGTCAAATGTGTGACCAAGGTCACAAACTTGTGTTTGATTCACTGAAGTGCGAGATAAGAAAAGAAGTTTTGGGCAGATTGGTTGCAACAGTTGTAAGAACTTCAAGAAACATATATGTATTAAGTGAAATTGGAAATGAAAAGTGTTGTCTACGAAAGGAAGATGAAGTTTGGCTATGGCACAGAAGGACATGTCACATAAAATTTGACAACCTTATCAAAGTCAGCAAAAAGGAAGCAGTCAGGGAAATTCCTCAGATCACGAAGCCAACCAACACTTTATGAAAGCATTGTCAAGAAGGAAAGAAAACAAAGACCAAATTCAAATCAAAGGAATACTCCACAACAAGACCATTGGAAATTGTGCATATTGATCTAGTTGGACCAACTAGAACAAAGGGTTTAAAAGGTGAGAAATATTTTATGTTATTGGTTGATGATATACAAGGATGACTGCAGTTTGTTTTCTCAGGAAGAAGTCAAAAGCATTCAAAAACTTCAAGGTATACAAGGAAATGGTTGAAAATGAAATGGATTCAAAAATAAAATGTTTGAGATCTAATCATGTATGAGAGTTTACTTCAAAGGAATTTATGGATTTATGAAGCAAGCATGGAATTAAAAGGAAATCATGCATTGTTAAGACACCTCAACATAATGGAGTTGTCGAAAGGAAGAACAGGACAATACAACAAATGGATCAAACTATGTTAATGGATTCCAAGTTGACAAAAACAATTTGGGCACATGCAGTGCATACAGTAGTTCATATTCAAAACAGAGTAATGCTCAAAAACAACGGTGATAAGAATCCCTATGAGATATGGAAAGGAAGACCAACAAATGTGAAGCAGTTCATAGTTTTTGGAAGTAAATGTTACATCAAAAGAGAAGATGGAAGAATGGGAAAGTTTGACTCTCGTGTGGACAAAGGCATACTTTTTGGGTATTCATGCACAAGGAAAGCATACAAATGTTTCAATCTAAGTCTCAACAAAGTTTTGGAAATCATTAATGTGACGGTTGATGAGACAGGTGGAAAAAAATAAAGGAAGAAGAAAAGGATTCAATGGAACAGCTTCATGAAGAAGAATCAAAGGAAGAAGAAGTAGTAGAAGGGGAAGATGAATAAGATAAGTTAGAAGAAGGAGAGAAAGAACAAAAAGATAGTCAAGTACCTCAAAAGACCCCGAGCAAAAGAATATATAATAATAATCCATCAGATCAGATCATCAGGAACAAAGACATGGGAGTTGAGACTAGAAGAAGAATTTGTTCACCATAACAACTGCACATAGCACTCTTATCCTCAATTGAGCCAAGCATCTTTGAAGAATCCATCACGGATGAATTATGGATAAAATCCATGGATTAAGAATTGGATCATATAGAGAAGAATGACACTTGTGAATTGGTTCCAAGGCCAAGGTACAATAATGTGATTAGAACAAAGTGGGTCTTAAAAAACAAATTGAATGAATATGGATAGGTTACCATGAACAAATATAGATTGGTATGTAAAGGATACGCTCAGGTTGAAGGTATCAACTTTGAAGAGACAATTTCCCTAGTTTCCAAAATGGAAGCAATCAGATTGATCCTCACTTATGCATTCTCCAAGAATATTAAATTGTGTCATATGGACATGAAATCGGCCTTCCTGAATGGGTATCTAGAAGAAGAATTCTACATTGAGCAACCAGAAGGATTTCAGTTGTAAAAGAATGAAAATTATATTTGTAGATTGAAGAAGGCCTTGTATGGTCTCAAACAAGCCCCCAGAGCATGGTATTCCATACTGGAAAGATATTTACAACAGCAAGGGTTTAGGAAAGGAAATGCAGACAATAACCTCTACATCAAGGTAAATCAAGATAGTATTTTGTTAATTGAAGTTTATGTTGATGATATTATCTTTGGAAGTGATGATGACAGGATGAGCCAGAAATTTGCAAATGATATGCAGAATGAATTTAAAGGTCATTACTTGGAGAATTATCTTTCTTTTTGGGTCTTCATATATGCCAAAGAAACTAAGTCATTTTATTTCCCAAACCAAGTATATCAAAGAAATGTTAAAGAGGTTTAGAATGGAAGATTGAAAACCATTCAATACTCCTATGCAGACTAGTTGTAAGTTAAGTAAAGATGATGAGTCAAAGTCTACAAATTAGAGGCAGTACAAGTCAATGATTACCATCTTACTTTATGTGACAACATCCATACCATATGTCATGGAGGAAGTTGGACAAGTAGCATGATTTCAAGCAGCACCAAAGGAATCACGTGTTCTAGCAGTAAAGAGGATATTTAGATATCTCAAGGGTACAAAAGAGTTTGGATTATGGCATCCAAAAGGAAAGGATCTATCACTTATTTCCTACACAGATGCATATTGGGAAGGTTGCATTGATGACCAAAGAAGTATAAGTGGATTAGTGTTCTAATTGGGTGAGTTTTTGGTATCTTGGTTAAGAAAGAAACAAACATTATTATCAATGTCTACAGATGAAGCAAAGTATATTGTAGCAGAAGCATGTTGTACACAGATTCTATGGATGAAAAAAACTTTGACAGATATAAAGTTTGAGTATGAGGAACCCATTCTGATATATTGTGATAATACAAGTGCTATCAGTATCTCAAAGAATCTAGTGATGCACTCCAAGATGAAGCACATTCAAATCAAGTATCATTTTCTATGAGAACAAGTTGCAGAGAAGAAAATTTGAGTTGAGTATATTGGGACCAAAGAACAGATTGCAGACATCTTTAAAAAATCACTTCCAAGGGAAGCCTTTGAGTATCTTCATTAGAAACTTGGCATAGTTTTGGCCCCACAATGAATTTTGAATGTTATTATTATATGTCTTATATTTACATGAGGAAGCACTATAAAGAGGGAAGTTTAGTTTGGAGAGTAGGTTCAAGAATATTTCGGTCAAGGGGATCAACCCCAAGGATAGTTCAGTTGGGGGAAGCAGCCTCGACAGGAATTTACCTTTATCATTGATGTCAAATGGGGGGATATTCATTAGATGCATGGATAGAGAGTTATATGCTTGGAGAGAGAGCACTGCCACATAGACATGTTTCTAGGGGGAGCGATGGTCACAAGGGGAGCATGAGTGTTATGACTTTAGTGTTGTATCAGAGTGTTTCCATCAATTCCAAAGGGGGATATTGTTGATTAATTGGGTTGGTTTCCATTGATGTCAATCCTTGAAGCAAGTCAAGTAGCAAATCCTGGTAAGCCCAACAATATAGACAAGGGACTCAATATTGTTTGAGGTATAATGGTATGAAGATCAATGTATTTGTAGGTAAGACTATTCTATATGGATAGCACATGTCATTCCATTTTCAGTGATATGTGGAATGTCACATAACTCCTCATGGTTAGAGAGTTATGGCCTTGTGAAGTTGGAGAACCCTCTTGACTTATCTAGAAGCCCCTATGTAATACCCCGATTTTGAGCCCTATATGAAATAATGTATTTTGTTAATTTATGAGAGGCCAGAGTGCCCAAACAATTAAAAGAGGCCATTGTTCCTAGGAAATGTAATGTTTTGACCATTATTAATAATAAATACATCATTGACTGCTAGACGAACAAGAATAAAAGTTATAGGGGGATATGATTCCACAAGAGAGGGGACTTGAGGGGTTAAGTATTATTTTATGTTTTATTTACCCATAATTATTTTAATGGAGAGGAGTGGTTACATGAGATTATTTGGGAAGGCCATGTGGTTCTTGATTTGCAAGTAAATATATACACCCATCTTATGGGTTTTTTAGGGGTTCTTCTTATTATTATTATTATTCTCACTCACTCACTCATTGTTCATTTTTCATTATTCAGAGCTTTAATTATGTTCTCTCTCCATTCATTTTTTCATCCACTCGTCATTTCTCATTCATGTTTTGGCTTGGGAAAGAAAAATGAGTTGTTAGAGAGGATCCATGGTTTTTTTGGTTGTAATGGTTGCTTGTGTATTCCAAGCTTGAATTAATGCATGCATGTTTGAGATTCATTAGCATGTGTTAACTTTTTCCCACATATACAAATCCTGAGAATCCTGGCGTGGATATTCTTGACTAGATGCATTTAATCCCTAGAAGGAGGTGGACATCCGTAGGGACTGCATGGCAAAGAAGGGGGTCCATTCTCTTGGATTGTGCAGGATGGGTAGAAGAGAGTTGGTGTACTTTGGATTGTTGTGTGTGTTGAGTATCATGTGAGATCTTGAGTGTTGACTAGTTTGGGAAGTTGAGTGACACTCTCGAACCATCCTTGTGAATTCATAGCCATGGCTTGGGGGTGACATTGTTCTTGAGATTTGGAACAACAGTGTCTACAGTGTCTATGGTTGGGTCGAGCATCCTTGGTCTGCAATCAGTTGGTGATTCATTTCATTAAATATAAGTTCTCTCTGTCATGGTTTTATTTCTGCTGTGTATTTATTTATCTATGAAATTAGTATCTATAATATGCATTTTTTTGGTTATTTTGTGCATAACATATGGTTCATTTATTTTATGTTGTAGCATGAATCTTGATCTTTGTATGTGAATATTTCATGCTTATTTATTAATTAAATATTTATCAAAATGTGAAATTAGTTCAGAAGCAATATTGACATAGCATGCATGTTATAACCTTAAATTGCACCATACATGCATACCTGGCATCAGATCATCTTACTTACTATTTTTTCCAAGCCAATACTAAACAACTCTTCTTAAAAACCAATTTTTTGAAGATGTACATGCCCTGCACCACTACTGTACGTGTATGTACGCTAGTTGAACCACTATTGTCTGCATATGTACTCTAGTTGCACCATTACAGCTCGTGTATACCCACAAAAGTTACAAAAAATAAAAAAATGCAAGGGATTCATTGAGATTACAAGCTATTGGGTAGTTTCCCAACCAATTGACCGCCTATAGCTCGTGACCCAACCGAATAACCATCCTTTTGTCATATAAAAGGAGGTGTTGGGGTCTCATTCAAAGGAGAAACATAGCTACAATGAAACTCTACCCATTTCTTTTTCCCCTCTTGCATGAATAATTTGCAGCCACATTGTGAGTTTTGAGCCGAATTCCCTATTCTTACCTTTTTTCCTCATCCATAAGCCTATGCCCATTCTCTAGAGAGAAGTGTGAGAGAATAAGGATATGTGGAAGCAGTTGGAGCTTGGTGAAGAGGAACCTAGGACTAGGTTCAAGGAGCATTCATCGATCTCATTTTGTAAGTGACTTTGTGAGATTAATATAAAGAAGTATTTTTTTCATCCCGCCACATCATGTGTTCAATCTTGATATTTGATTTACATTTTGTTATGACATCTAACCCATCAATTCATATATATAATGATTGTTCGTAGTTCCTTGTTTGTCTTTCGGTGAATGCAGGTCATCCTTGGGAGGAGATTTGCAGTGGAGAAGCGACTGAGCGCATTGGGATCGACATTGGACGTGGATTTTAAGGTAAGACAACCAGATCCCTATACTTGGTATTTTATACATGAATGTGGGGTGTTGTCGAGATAGTTGTTAAAAGCAGGAGACTTTGGACAGTTAGCTCTGCTTCACTTTAGAACCTTAGTGTAGTCTGTAGGGGTGTTTTCCAACTATTGAAATGCCCAACATGTGGGTGGTTGGGTATGTTATATATTGGTATCAAAGATTCAAGTTGAAACACCAGTCTAGTATGGGTCAGAATTGTGGACAAGGTATAATGGTTAAAAATGGATATGTCCTTGCAGTCTTAAATATCAAGAGAGATAACACTGCAGAGATCACACAGAATCCATAGTTTCATGCATACATTGATCCTTTGTAAAGGATCGTAGAATTGTGGTCATCCCTTTTGGATCTCGGGAGCGATCATAGTCATTGATCGAAGCCAAGCAAGAGATGGAAAAATCTGGAACTTCGTCACTTTCGTGATTATGGGAGACGGGGAAGAAGCATGAAAAAGGTTGAAGTCATGAAGTCCCATCGGTCGTTCGATATGATAGGACTCTTGGGTT
Source organism: Picea engelmannii (assembly GCA_009831015.1). Lineage (NCBI taxonomy): Eukaryota > Viridiplantae > Streptophyta > Pinopsida > Pinales > Pinaceae > Picea > Picea engelmannii. The sequence continues at coordinate 702,200 of ML777432.1, read as the reverse complement.
AAATCTAGTCATTGATCAGGATCATCTTTCATTGACCACTTTGATAATTTTAACTCCATGAGAATTAAACAATTTTAGAACTTCTATAAACCGGAGTCTCAGAGCATCGAATTCCCAAATTTTCGTCGACAGTTAGATCAAGGGAAGAAATTTGGAGTAATGCATGCCATCATATATGGAGAAGATATGGTGGACCGTCCATTTGATTGATGACATGTCGTATGCCATGTGGCAGGGGTACCATGTGGGGACACGTGTCACCTGGATTTAGTACCTTTTGGACCCCAACATGTTCATTTTTTAGTGACACATGCCACACATGCTATGGGCCCATGTCACCATAGGTGACATCCGAATGTCATGTCATCTATGGTAATATGCCTTCGGGGGTGTACAATGTCTCTTCCAGTGAAAGTGTCAAAGATCAAGAAGTGAAAGGATGGTGTAAGAACTTCGGCAGATATCACTCTGGGGAAGTGGAACGACTCAAGAGTTGAAATGTCACGGATTCCTGGAGCATTGAAGTCCCAAAATGATTAAGGACCATCCATCCCAACACTTGATTAAGTTGTATCCATCATATTAAGTTAGTGGAAGGATAGCATAAGCAGAGGGGTTAATTGACGGTAATCGGTCATCGTCACTTTATGACCTCTTCGGTAGGTATAACTCTGGAGGAGTTGAGAAAATCATGAGTGGAAATGTCCCAGAGTCCCAGAGTAATGAATTTGTGTGGGTCATTTATATGAGACCCTACAGGATTCCTCGTGACCATCCAATTAAAAAATAGAAGGATAGGGTAAGTTCTTCATCGGGTAAAACTATGGGGGAGTTGAACGACTTGAGAATTGTAATGTCTCGGAGTCCCAGAGCGCTGAAGTCCTGAACTAATTAAGGACCGTCCATCCCAGCACCTGATTAAGTCACAGTCGCTAATCTCGTTGAACCCTCCAGATGGGACAGGACCATCTAGGAAATGGGAGATTAAATATTGATTGTTCGATCTACTAGAGGAGCTAATAGAAGGGTTTTGGAAAAGTTTACTCTGGGATAAGTTGGAAGATTGAAAAGGGAGAATAGTTGAAGGTCGAAGTCCGGAGGACTTGGTCCCAGCGTCAGTCTCATGATAAGGTAAAGGGTTCAATTAGAGGAATGAATGGCCTAGAAGTAACCAATCCCTCGGACATTGTGTTCAAACAAGCTCATGTGTAATAGAATATAGAGGAAGGCACTAAAGAGTGAATAAGCTCATGGTTTTGAGTCATTGTCCCATGGGAAAGTGATTTTTCGAGAAGCCATAACTTTCATCTCATATATCAAATTGGGGCAAGATTACAGTCATCGAAAAGATTATTCAAAGGAGAATAACATGGAATTGTTATAATATGGAGAATGATAATATATTTCTTCATGAATTGAGAAGAAAAAGGACTTGCAGCATTGTTTGGAAAAAAATAAATTTATAATAAGTATAATTCTAACAAAATGGTTGTTTGCATATTTTGCAGAATTAGTGAGTGTAAACATATCCGTTCATTATAAGAATTCATATTCAATAAATGAAATAAGGAGAGGGATATTATAGCCATGATAAAGAGGCCAAAGGTAAAAATATCATTGTTGGTAATGCAGAGACAGAATCCAATGGACACAAGGGAAAAGGGAAGCAATAAACATTGATAGAGACTGTGAGAAGCCTGAAAATAGAAGTGCAAAGTTACAAAGCAGAGAATGAGAGACTGATAAGAGAAAAAAATCAGATAAATTCTCAAGTGATGCAAAGATTAAATTAGTTGCAGAGGAAAACAAAAATTGGATTAAACTCAAAACATGAGGAAGAGGGCGGATGTCATGAAAGAAGAGATGACCACAGAAGAGTTGGTTATTCAAGAAGTGTTAGTAAAACTCATAGAAATCACTCACCTCCCTACTCAGCAAGGAAATTTTATGCATCTGAAGATTCCATAAGTAGTCTAGAGGTGTCTATTGTTAGGAACCAAAGAAGAATACATGAATTGGATAGTTTTCACGGAGATCTGAGGAAGCTTAAGACACCATCCTTTGATGGTGAAAGAGAAAGGGAAGAAGATTTTGAAGCATGATTGTTTGGACTCAGAAGGTATTTTCAATTCCATAACTACTCATCAAACCTAGAATCTAGAATTGGCACATACCATTTACATGGTAAAGTTGTTATGTGGTGGGATCAGCTGAAGCAAGTTGAGCAAATTAATGAGAGTAGGATCACTTGGAAGTATTTCAAGAAATATTTTCAGAATGATTACCTTTTAGAGAACTTATATGAAAATAAAATGGAGGATTTATTTTAACTTAGGATGGGAAGCATGACCATGGAAGAGTATGAAAATAATTTCTTAGGGATTCTAAAGTATGTGGGGTTTATAAAATATGAGAATGTGAAAGTACAGAGGTTTTCGAGTGGACTGCCATCCTTTTATAAAGATAAGATTCAATATGATGAACTTATGAATTTGACTAAGACCATTAGGAAGGCTAAGTACCTGTATGAGCAAGGAAAGGGAAGAGAGTCTTTGGAGAAATCTTGGAAGGATGAGAAGAAGGAGAAGTCTGACCAGATAAAGAAAGGATTCAAACCTCCTTTCAATAGAAATATCCCAAATAAAAATCAGTCCGACCAGTATGCTAAGGATGAATCCAAGAGAGAAGACTCCTTGGGAAAAAGGGAAAGACCACCAATCCAATGTTGGGGATGCAAAGAAAATCTGTAACGATCCGCCTCGTTACGACAACCATTCTAGTGATAGGTGCAAAATTTTTTTTTTGTTTGTATGTGCGGTGTGTGCGTGCGTGTAGAAGTAAAAACACTTGACTCTATGTCGCCCCTTGACATTCAACAAGGCGTGACC
>ML777432.1:663486-685672 GCA_009831015.1 Picea engelmannii | reverse complement strand
CACACTCAAAGAAACTGAGTCAGCAGCACCTGTCTACACCAAGGTAGTAAAAACGTCCTGTCATATAACTCAATGCATCATAATGAAAGAAAAGTTTTATCATATAAATCCAGATCACTTGCGAGCAAGTGTCCTCAAAGAATAAGTTAGGTAAGTGCGCCAGAGCGGGATGTTACAAAATCAATTGTACAAGGATTTTCCTCGCAAAAAAGACAAAGTGAAGACCATGTAAAACATACAAGAGGATACAACAGTAGAATACATGGGAAGAATATATGAAACCTTAGATGATCCACAAGCAGAGTACCAATCCAATATGATCGAGGTGGAAGGTAAGATCATTAATCAACATTTTGCTATTTTAATTGACTTGGGAGAAATACCGTGTTACATTGATCCTAAAATAGTGGATAGATTATATTTGGAGAAAAGTAAGCCTTAAAACTCAAGTTTGGTTCAGCTAGCCACTGGAACCAAAAGGAGAATCCATGATATGGTCAAAGGTTGTTCCATAATTATTAATGGTGTGAATACTAATGTTGATATAAATATTATACCATTGGGGTCTTATGATATTCTAATTGGATTGGATTGGATTGGTTGGACAAGCATCATGTTTTCCTAGATTGTCATAACAAGATATTTACATGTCTTGAGGAAGATGGGAAACATAGCACTGTGAAAGGAGTTTCAAGACCCATATCTATATGGGATATTTCAGCCTTACAGTTGAAGAGATGTTTTAGAAAAGGATTTCAATTGTATGCAGCCCATGTGGAGGATACGGAAAAGGAAAAGGGGACAAGCCTTGAAGAATTTTTGGCACTATAATAATTTGAAGATGTATTCAAAGAAATAGCAGGGTTTCCACCAAAGAGGGAGATAGATTTATCTATTGAATTAGTGCCAGGATTTTCCCCAGTATCAAAAACACCTTACAGAATGAGTACACCATAATTAAAAGAATTACAAATACAGTTGGAACAATTTTTGAAGAAATGGTACATAAATCCAAGTGTTTCACCTTAGGGAGCACTAGTACTCTTTGTCAAAAAGAAGGATGGAACTTTGAGGTTGTGTATTGACTTTAGACAATTGAATAAATCCACTGTGAAGAACAGGCACCCCCTACCCAGAATTTATGACCACTTTGATCATCTAAGAGGAGTAAAAATATTTTCAAAGATAGACTTGAGATTAGGGTACCATCAGGTAAGAATCAAGGAAGAATACATCAATAAGATAGCCTTTAGAACCAGGTATGGGCATTATGAATTTGTAGTGGTGCCATTTGGATTGTCCAATGCACTAGTTGTCTTTATGTGCTTAATGAATGGAATATTCATAAATTATTTGGACAAGTTTTTCATAGTATTCCTAGACAACATAATTTTATATTCTAAGTCAGAGGAAGAGCATGTACATCACCTAATATTGGTATTGCAAGTGCTAAGGGAACATTAGTTGTATGGAAATATTAGTAAGTGTTAATTTTACCAAGAACATATCCATTACTTGGGACACATTATTTTAGAACAAGGTATAGCAGTGGATCCAGAGAAGATTGAATCCATTAAAGGATGGCCATCACTCAGGAATGTTTCAGAAGTCAGATATTTTATGGGGTTAGCTAGTTACTACAGAATATTTATAGCAGGGTTCTCTAAGATTTCTCATCCCATCATGTTTTTTCAAAATAAGGGAATTAAATTTGAATGGAAAGCGGAGTGTGAAGAGAACTTTAATTTGTTGAAAGAATTACTTACTAGTGATCCTATTTTAAATATTGTTGACCCAAATTAAAGTTTTGTGGTATGTATAGATACATGCAAGGAAGGACTTGGCAGATTCCTTCCTCAAAATGTACATGTCATTAGTTATGAGTCCAGAAATATTAAAGAACATGAGAGGAACTATGCCACACATGACTTGGAACTTGCTACCATTGTTCATGCATTGAATATGTGGAGGCATTATCTCATGGGGAAGATATTTGAATGAAGAACAGACCATAGTGGTCTGAAATATCTTTTTGAACAACCAACTTTGAATGCCAGACAAACGAGATGGATGGAATGTTTAAATGAATACAATTTTGACATCAAGCATATCAAAGATAAAGAAAATAAAGTTGTTGATGCAGTTAGTACAAGAGTACATCTCATGCATACTACAGTTGTTAGTATGCATCAATCAAATTTAAAGAGTAGAATTTTAGATGTTGTTGTCATGGATCAGCATTACCTACAGGTAAAAGAAAGCTTACAGCAAGAAAATGTACAACAGAAAATTAAAGAATATGAGATGAAGGAAGATGCATAAAAATAGAATTTATGTTCCTAGTTCTGGAGAACTTAGGAATTTGGTATTAAAAGAAATGCATAATGTTCCATATGTCGGACATCTCGGTTACCAGAAAATAGTTGCAGCAGTAAGAAGCCAATTATTTTGTCCAGGAATGAAAAAAGATGTTGATGATTACATTTCCATATGTATGGAATGTCAGAGAGTGAAGGTTGATCATAGGAACCCAACAGGTTTGCTACAGCTATTACCAATTTTAGAGAAGAAATGGGAAGTGGTAACCATTGATTTTATAACTAAATTTCCCAGGACAACAAGACAACATGATTCAATCATGGTAGTGGTTGGTAAATTGACAAAGGTTGATCATTTTGTTCCTGTAAAAACGACTCATACAATAGCTAATATTTCATAAATTTACATGAGGGAGATTACTAGGTTGCATGGGATACCTAAGGCAATTGTTTCAGACAAAGACACAAAGTTTACTTCAAATATTTGGAGGGCACTGTTTAAAGGATTTGGTACAAATATGAACTTTAGCATAGCATACCATCCACAGTCAGATGGATAGACAGAGAGATTCAACCAAGTAATTGAAGACATGTTGAGAATGTATGTGATGGATAAGTCATCCAAGTGGGAAGATTACTTTCACTTGGTTTAGTTTTCTTATATAAAACGAGTATCAAGCTGCATTGAAAATGATCCCATTTGAAGCTTTGTATGGTAGGAAATGAAATACTCCAGTGAGTTGGTACAACCCAACAAATAGAGTGGTACTTGGGCCAGAATTGCTCAAGTATATGGAAGACCAGATGGTTAGAATTCAGCATAATTTAAAGTAATCTCAAGATAGACAAAAAATGTATGCATATAAGAACAAGACAACTAGATAATTTAAAGTGGGGGAGCATGTTCTTTTAAAAGTGAAGCCCCAGAAGAGATCTTTGAATTTGGTTACTTCTACAAAGCTAGCAACCAAATTATGTGGTCCATTTGAGATATTGGATAGAATAGGGTCAGTTTCATACATGCTTGCATTGCCTGCTTCCACGAATGTGCATAATGTATTTCATGTCTCTTTGCTAAAAAAATATGTACATGATCCTAACCATGTTATTGTCTGGCATTTTATTCGGGTAGAGATAGAGGGAGACTTTGAGGTCCATCCAATGTGAAAATTGCACAGAAAAGTCAAAATGCTTCGAAATCGAGTTATAGAGCTGGTAAAAGTCCAGTGGACCTACTACGGTCCTGAAGATGCTACTTAGGAGCATGAAGATACCATGTGGGCAGAGTACCTGCACCGTTTTGAATAAATTTTGAAATTCTGATTTATGTTTTGTATATACACTGAGGATAGAGCCAAAATAAGGGGGAGGGGAATGTAATACCCCGATTTTGAGCCCGGTATTAAATAATGTATTTTGTTAATTTGTGAAAGGCCAGAGTGCCCAAACAATCAAAAGAGGCCAGAATGCCTAGGAAATGTAATTGTTTTATCATTATTAATAATAAATGCATCATCGGTTTCTAGACGAACAAGGATAAGAGTTATGGGGGGCTATGATTTCACAAGACCCCAGGGGGCTTGAGGGGTTAAGTATAATTTTATATTTTATTTACCCATAATTGTTTTAATGGAGAGGAGTGGTTACATGAGCTTCTTTGGGAAGGCCATGTGGTTCTTGATTTGCAAGTAAATATATAAACCCATCTTGTCGATTGTTTGAGGCTTCTTCTTCTTCTTCTTCTTCTCACTCACTCACTCATTTTCCATTGTTCATTATTCATTGTTCATTGTTCACACATTTCATTTTTTTCTCTCTCCATTCATTCTTTCACCCACTCATCATTCCTCATTCATGTTTTTTCTTAGGAAAGAAAAACAAATTATTAGAGAGGAGCCATGGTTTTGTTGGTTGTAATGATTTCTCGTGTATTAAAACCATGAATTAATTCATGCATGTCTAAGATGCATTGGCATGCGTTGCATTTTTCCCACAGCTACGAATCGTGAGAGTCCCAGCATGGAGATTCTTGACCAAATTCATTGGATCCCTAGAAGGAGGTAGACAGCCTGAGGGACTGTGTGGCAAAGAAGGGGGTTTGTTCTCTTCGATTGTGCAAGCTAGGTAGAAGAGAGTTGGTGTACTTTTGATTGTTGTGTGTGTTGAGTATCATGTGATAACTTGAGTGTTGACTGGTTTGGGAAGCTGAGTGACACTATGGAACCATCCTTGTGGGCATAGCCCTAGCTTGAGGGTGACATTGTTGTTGAGACTTGGAACAATAGTGTCTACTGTTGGGTGGAACGTCTTTGGTCTGCAACCAGTTGGTGATTCATTTCATTAAATATAAGTGCTCTTTGTCATGGTTTCATTTTTGTTGTGTATTTATTTATCTATGAAATTCATATCTATAATATGCATGCTTGTTGGTTATTATTGTGCATGGCATATGGTTCATTTCTTTTATGTTGTAGCATGAATCTTGATCTTTGCATGTGAGTATTTCATGCATCTTTATTAATTAAAAATTTATCAAAATTCAAAATTAGTTCAGAAGAAATATTGAATTAGTGTTCCCAACCTGTGAGTGGTTGGGTATGTTACACCCTAGAATGTCAAAGAAGTCAAATTATTCTAGAAACCCCTAGAAGAAGTTGACTAGTCAAAGTGGGTGAAACTAGGAGTTAATCATGGGTTAAGTTGTTGCAATAAGAAAATAATTAAAAATAAATTAGTTGCAACTAGAAGTGGAGAGTTTACTATTTTTGGATAAAGTGGTTATAAGTGGACAAGTGGTTATAAGTGGGTTAGTCCTAAAAGAAGGAAGTTGGGTTAAGTTGGTTAGAAGGTAATCCCTAGAGGAAGTTATTTGGAGAGTATAAATAAGAGAGAAAGGGTATCATATTATCACCTATTGAGCATATTGAATATATATTATTGTGAAAGGTTTATTTCAGGTACTCATTGATACATCTGAAGTTACGCAAGTCTGAGGTAGAAAGAAGGGTTGATGGCGAAATATTTGGAGTTGCAGAAATACTTAAAAAACAAAACCTAGTTGTTCAGGTGTACACATGCTACAATGGAAGAAGTCGCGTATGTACAAGGGTTGGCAGTATAAAAGGGCGCGTACAGTTGGAAAATCCATGAAATATTGAGTTTCTGAGGGTTCCAGGTTCTCAGAGTCTGAAATCAAGCTCCCAGGAAGGTCTATAGTGATCATGTACAACAAAACTATCTACAGGTTCAAAAGGTATGTCATATTTTTATGAGTAGTTGGATATTGTTGTCTACATGAGATATCGTTATGGGGATTTGAGGATTTTTCCTAGAGAGGTTATTGGTTGTATGGAACTTACTGTATAAGTCTTATATACATAAATACAGTGCTAGTACATCTAATATTTATCATTGGTACATCTTGTTAGTGTTGAGGCATATATTTTATTTCTTGGCACATGGTTGAGGGAGTTTGGTTGTGAAGTTGTTGTGAAGTGGTTGTGAAGTGGTTATGAATTTGTTTGTGAAGTTTGAGGCTGAATATTAGTGAGGATTTGATGTCTAGTCCATGTGAGGGTTATTACATTTGATCATAATTGTATACACATGTATGGAACATGACTAGAGAGATATAGATGCACTTAGTTAAGGGATATGTATGATGATATATGCATAGGGAACAACTACAGATTGGACACAGTGATAGGTTGCAAGTTGATTTGATAGAGGTAGAAAAGTGTCTGAGTTTCATAAAAAGTGAAAACCCTAGCTTTCTGAAGGTGTACGTAGGTTTTAGTATAGATAGGCCATGTATATACGCAGGTTGCAATATAGACAGGTCACGTACTTATGCGAGTTGTGGCATATACAGGTCATTTACATGTTGGTGTTTGTTTGTACAAGTTGACTTCCAGTACATGATTGATTATAGCCTTTTGGTACAGGTTGTTGGCACAGATTGGTACAAGTTGGTTACATGTTGTTGGCATAGATTGGTACAGGTTTACAGTGGTATATCTCACGAGGAAAGTGTGGTAGTGGTTTAATAATTTGACACTTATATTTTAGGGTGGTAGGATGGGGCAAGGATAGGTGGTTTTAGCCACCTTTCATTTGTAGTCAGATAACATATGGGGTCGTAGCCTCCTTCTACTTATAGCTAGAGAATTAGGGAGTTGGAGATTCCCTCAGGTTGTAGCCTAAAATATAGGGGGGCATAGCCTCCATCCAGTTGAAGTTGGAGAACAAAGGAAGTTGGTGCTTCCAATGAATGTAATTCTTAAATACATATAAGAAAAAGCACTCTATGGTTTTCTCTCACATTGGGTTTCCATGTAAAAATATTGGTGTATTGTGTATGTGTATGATTTTTCATTGTTCATGGTTTATTTACTCTGTTGTAGTTGAATGATAATGGTATATTGATCTTAAAGATAAAAAACACTTATATATTGTGGTTAAAAGGATTAAAATCTCTATTATTGATTCACCCCCCCCCCTCTCAGTTATCCAACAAAGGACCCTCCCAAGGACAAATATTTAGAGCCACATCTTCAATAAGTCTACTCCCTAGGTGATTTTGTTTCACTTTCCATTGGATATGAAGGTATTCTTTTTCATTATTTCAAACTATCTATTTGTGCTTATGGATATATTTTTTTTGTTTTCTTTATTTTCACATGAATAGACTAGGGTTTGAAGCTTTGTAAATCCTATTTAGAATGTGTTTTTATATTCTACTTTCATTTTTGTCTGGATCTTTAATACCCTTATTTTAATCCCCGAGTTGTAATTATATATGTACACATGTTATATAGGTTGTTGAGCTAGTAATATTTTGGGTCGTAGTTCTTGTGTGTGATTTTGAGTCGAAGAGTCTATAATTATCAAGAATGGATATCCTAGCACTATAAATTGTACATACAACTAATAATAAAACACTTTGTTGTTGTAAACCAATTTAGACAAAAGAGTATGGGGTGCTAGGACTCCACAAGAGGGAAAGGGGGATAAGGGATTAAGGAAAGGGGATAAGACAAGGAAATATTAAAATACTCTTAAGCCCTAAGCTATGATATCATGATTATATCCTAAGTACCTAGTGATAATACAAGTTTCCAAGTGAGGCAAAAGGGGCTCCTTATGTTCCACTTGTCAAAAAGGAGACATGAATATGTAAAGTTTAGGCTTACTAGAATAGCCATTCATTATACCATTCCATCATTCCATTCTTTTCATTCTTTCTATGGTATGTTGAGTGTGAATCAAGAGATTGAGAGGCCCTATTACCTTGTGAACCTTGTGAATCCTAGGTGGATATGGGTGGACAATTCTCATTGGTCTGCCTTGGGGAAGGTTCGAATCCTAGAGGTAGAATTTTGTGGTTAGGATTTCCTAGTGTGTGAGGCATGGAGGGTTCTCAGAGAGTCCATGAGTGCAACTGGAGTTCCTGGAGCCACATCTCTGAGACTTCCTATCCAACCTATGTTGGAGTCCTATAATGGAAGTGAGATAACTTGGGACTACGATGTATAGAAGGGGGTACACTTCCTTGGGTTGTGTAGGTTGGAATTACTATTATATTTTGGTACCTTGGCCTAGACACCTTGGTACTGACCATTAGACCTAGTTGACTTAGGTATCCTTTTCCCTAGTAGAGTCATAGCCCCATATTGGGGGTGACCTACTTTTGATATAGTTAGAGTAGAAACATCTATGCATGTATGGAACATCTAAGGTCTACAACTATTTGGTTCTTTCATTATAGATAAGTGTTATTAATAATGTTCTTTTACATGTTGTTTATTATATGGATTTAATTTCCACTATGTGTTTATGTTTAGATATGCATATTCAAAATTACATATGTTGCACATTATTTTTGTATGTTTATGTCATTATGCATGGTATTGCATGTTATTTGGACTCCATAAATATATCATATGTAGGGCATAATTATGTATTGGTATTAGAGTACATAAGTGAAAAAAATCATGAAATTCAGAGGTACTGTGTATGCTCAATGGTGGACATAGGGTATTGGGCATGCTATAGATTTGTATTAGAGTGCAAGTTATAACATTCAGAATATATGGGCTAAAAATTCACTTGAAGAGGAAAACATAAAAAATCATAGGTTGTTTGTGAAGTGTTTGACAAAAATTATCAATGGAAAGTTGGAAAAGAGTGTCATTCACATACAAAGTGTTAACAAAATGCCTCAATGGAATAATTGGGGAAATTTAAAAATTGGAGGAAAATCCTCAATTCTGTATGAAATCTAGAGGTTGGTATCCAGGGTAGCATCAATTTTGTTGGTATGGGGCCAAAATCATCCAAGAAATCCAAGGATGGAGGGTTCATGGTAGCTTGTGGAGAAAATGTTAAAAAGTATTATGAAATTGGTGGAAATTTTCAATTCTCGTCATATAACATAATATGACATGGATTATATAGGTGACATGGATGGTTAGGATGACTTAGAGGCACCTAGTGGTGTTGAGTGGAGACATTTTGTCTGGGTAAAAACCATGAGGAAAGGTCCACAAGTATTAATGGTATTACAATCCGTTTTAGAGCAAAGAAGGTGCTATTGGAAACCATTTTTCCATTATTTTGAAATTTGGAGGGAACATGTCATTTAGGTTCATTTCAGGGTGAAAATACCCTTTTATCAGTTAAGAAATTGTGGGTCTAAATCAATATGGACCATTGATCATGATAAATGTTACTCATCAGATATTTCAAAGTGGAGGAGATGTGTTAACCTTTGATCATTCTTATCTCCAAAATGAATCTCCATTATCCAATCGTATTCAATCATAGCCATTGCATGTCTCAAAGTGGAAGGAAGTTATTAACCTCTAATCACTTCCCATTCTAAAATGGAATCTCGGCCATCTAATCATACACCATCACATCAATGGCTACGATTGTGCCACATGAGGGAAAATTTATATGAAATTTAGTTATAAAGGATTCATTTAAAACCACTAATTGATATTCTATTAACATGTTTCTCAATTTCCTGTAATTACATTTTAAAATTGGATTAATTCATTAAATATCAACATTTGAAGACTAAAATTAAATAAATAAAAAACTACAAATAACATAGGAAATACTCAACAATTTGATAACGAAGTTCACCCATATGGGATACATATCTGGGTCTACTTCAAATAATGATGTGATCCATTAATAATAATGCAAGTACATGATTACAACTCATTACATCACACAGTGGCCTTCAATCTAAAAACCATGTCTTCTCTAGACTTGTTTACTCTCCCTATAAAGGGTCTTCTCTTTCAAAGAGAACTTCCCCTAAGATGAAGGAAATGAAAAATAGTAGGAACCCATCATACCAAGAAACTATCGATCTGATCTATAGATCTTAAATGAATTCAAGGTTAGAATCAACTGAATCAAAATGCCTCTACATGTATGTGCCAAGTCGGGGGTTTGATACTCCCTATTTTAAACCCTTTTGTGTCCATGTATCACCAGTGAGGAGATAAATATGTGATCTCATCCTAAATCATTTGAATCCCTATTTTAAAACCTTGTGCGTCCCTATATCACCAGCAAGGAGAAAACTTTGTGATCTCGTCCTCCACTGGTGAAGAGATGAATCACAGTTTATTAAGAAGTAATATGCATGATCAAGAAAGTGTCAGATTACAGGTTAAATGACTTGGTTATCCATGTAATCTGACACTTTCTTGATCATGTATTCTCTTCTTCAGCTCGATATCTGATCTACATGGGATTTGGGTAATGGATTGGTTCTTGGGGAATCCTTCTAGATCACTCCTCCCCACTAAGAAGTTTTTGGACCACCAAAAGTCTGGTTTCATTTAGAAAATAAGTGAGAGTATCACTCCCTCACTTTTTTTGTTTTTATCCATCATGCTTTACTTGGATGCATTCCTTTTAGACCCACATTAAGGTACTCTACATGACCTCTTCACAAATTCCTCACCCTCATGTCAATAATAACATATTTCTCCAACTCATCAAGATATTTAGGATAAAAATTATCAAAAAAGGGAACTTGAACATTCTCACCTTGATCCATGATCATAGGAGGCTCATATAGTTGCAAGTTTTCAACATTGACCATGAAATTCATCTGCATATATGGAATCCATTCGAAAATAATGAAATCCATTTGAAAAGCACAGAAACCTCACCACATAATCCATTCGAAAAGCATTGTCACTAATATTTTCAAAATTTTAAATGGACCATACCTGATTGACTTGAGATTTTTACCTTCACCTTTAAGGATTTCTTTTCTAATGTATAGCTAAACTTGATCACCAACTTGGAATTGATGATCCACCTAATTCTTTCCATGCCTAGCCTTATACTTGTCTTGTATATTTTCCAATTGTTCTTTTATGTCTTGATGAACCAATTGGATTTTCTAGATGAACTTCTTGGCTTCGTCTGCATCACTATATCCATGCACCACTCAATCTTTCCAAAGAGTGAAGTCTATAGGAGACTTAGGAAAATAATTGAAACATTTCTCAAAAGGATACCTCTATGTATAATAATGTATGGCATGGTTATAGGCATGTTGTACATAATACAACTGTTCATCCCAAAGCTTAGGTCACTTGTTACAATATCCTCAGAGTAAGTGTAAGACTATATTGTTGACCACTTTTTTTTGTCCATCAGTCCATGGACGAAATGAAGTGCTCTTGTAAATCTTGGTGTCCATTAACTTCCACTAATTTGACCAAAATTATCCAAGAAAGTGGGAGTCTCGATCAGATACAATGGATGTGGGTAAACCAAAATGAATCTAAACACATTGGAAGTACAAATGTGCAATCCCTTCTCTTGTCGCCTATTTCTTACAAGGAACCAAAACACACATTTTTCTAAATCTATCCAAAAAAACATATAGATAATAATGACCTTTCCTATACATAGGAAAACCTCGTACAATATATATACACACTTTCCCATGGGCAAGAAGGTACATAAAGTGGCATATAATGTTAATTTGTTTTCTAGTGGAAGACATCACACATCCTTTTACATATTTGGACAAAGTTTCATACATCTAAGGCCAATAACAATAATGTTTCAATTGAGCTACTGTTTTTCCTATAAAAAAATGACCAGAAATGAGAAAACTATGTTCTTCTTTTATTACAAGCACTCTTTCATCTCGTGGAATACATGATTTACCAAGATGATATAAAAAAAATTCATGTACATGATAATATAATTCTTCCACTTTATTACCATGGATTAGTGTTTCATATACATCCTTAAAATATTCATCTCTAAGATATTGTTCAATGTAATTTTCATGAGCTAAAGAACTGTGCTATAAAAAAATGGATGCATTAATAGAAGGTCTAGATAACATATCAACAACTTTTTTTGTATATCTTTCTTATCCCAATGACCAAATGTAATTATTGCAAAAATCCCATCCATCGAAAATGACATGACTATTGTGGCTTGGTTTTTGATTGGAGATATTGCAAAGGTTGATGATCCATATGGATGATTGTCTCTTTTCCCATAAAATATTGTTTCCACTTCTTCACACTCTAAACCAAAGCATACAATTCTTTGTCATAAGTAGGATAACTTCTTACCACAGTAGTGAAGGTATCAGAATGGTAACAAACTAGTTTCCACCTTTTAATTAACACTTCCCATGTGGTGTAATCACTTGCATCATTTTATATCTCAAAAGGATGTTGTAAATCTGAAAATGCTAGAACTGGGGATATACTGATATTTTATTTCAAGGTCTTGAAGGAGTTTTGTTGTTTACCTCCCCACTGAAATACCTACTTATTACTTGTGAAAACATGTAAAGGAGATCTAATAAAAGAAAAGTTAGAAATGAACTTCCTCCAATACTAAAATTCCCCCAGGAAGCTCCTAGCTTATGTTACATTATTAAGCTTAGGCCACTTCATAATGGCTTCAACTTTATAGGGATCAATTTTCAACTCACCACCCCTTACAATAAGCCCCAATAAACTACATATTTTTGTCCAAATTCACATTTTGACATATTATGCACAATTTATCCTTTTTATAAACATCTAGGACTTTCCTAAATGATTTACACGATCTTCCCATTTTTTACTGAAAAACAATATATAATCTAAGTATACTATTAAAAATCATCTATGAATGGCCTAAATACATCATTCATAACCCGCATGAAAGTAGTGGAAGAATTACAAAGCCCAAAGGGAATAACCAACCATTCAAATAAACCTTGTTTTGTTTTAAAAGACTTTTTCCAAATATCATCTTCAAAAATACTTATTTGATGATAACCACTTCTTAAGTCTAAATTAGTGAAATAAGTTGCATTTTTCAACTGATTCAACAAATCATTAATATGAGGAAAAGGGTAATGGTTATTCACCATAATTTTGTTCAATGCCCAGAAATCCACACACATTATCTATGTATCGTCTTTCTTTGGTACCAACACAATAAGTGATCCACATGGAGAAGTACTTTTTTAAATGACTCATTTCTCGAGAAACTCCTAAACTTTCTTATTTATTTATAGATTCTCAAGCATCGATAACCTATACATGCCAATGCTATGAATATGTGCATCTTGATTAAGTTGGATCTCATGTTGTATATCTCTCCTTGGAGGTAATCCTTATGGTTCCTAAAACACTTCATCATAGTTAAAATTAATATTAAATAATTCATATTTATGTTTAGTATCACATCCTTTGAATCTATTGGATTTATCATCATCCTTATCTTTTGCAATCATCAATACAAAATTATTTCTCGCATTTACAAGCCTTTTCATTTGTCATGTAGTAACAAGAGACAAGTTATCTTCACATGATGGGATCTTACAATATAATGAATCACATCATTTGCAATATGATATTTTTTCTCTTCCTTGTAGAATATATCATTCATGTCATACAAATATGGACTTACCAAAACAATTCGACAAATATCAAGTGGTATGACATCTAATTCCACCTCATTTATGAACTTAGGGGTGATTGAAAATATGAGCTTACATTTTTTAGATACCTGGAACTTAGCATCTTCACATACCCATCCTAAAGGATATGTGATGCAGACCCCCCTTCTCTCTTGAAGAGTATGCGACCTCCCGGTCAAAGATCTTCAATAACTGAGCTAGATCATCTCTTTGGGTCCCTACTGGAAGCTCCATGAAATAAATCCACACAATCCATTTAATTTCTTTGCGTAGGTCCTATAAAAACCCGTGAGCGCTTTCCCTTTGTCACCTTTTGTTTTTCAAATTTTCACAAAGTGTGGGTGCTATCTGCTTTCGCTATCTCATTTTCTCCACGTGACCTCAGGCTATAATCAGTTTCTTATTCACCAGGCGCTTCGGATATTCGGGCTTTGGGTGTTTTGTTGCGAGTCACCCCCGACTCTCTCAATCCTCGAACTCTGAACTAAGAGCCTAGAAAATGCTAGCTCCATTCCTTTAACCTCCGATGATGTGACCTTCGGCTATGACCTAGGGTCCAACTCCCAAGCACTTCGAGACTTCGGACTTCGCGAATGTGGAAAGTTAGCTCACCTCATTTTTCCTGAATTCTAAACTTCGAACCCGCTTATGTCAAATCAACGGCCCACAACTCCCACAATCCAACGGTCCAAATATCCTCTTCCCAAATGGAGAATTCATGATTTGGGACTTTAGAAGGCAGCTCCCTTCTCTTTTCCCAATTCCCGATCTCCAAAATCTTTTAACCAATGAAAGGAACCGACGATCTGATATCCTCCCATATCGACGGTCGAGATCCACTTCATGCTTTGGAGGTTTTCAAATATCCTACTTGTGAATATTTCAAAGTTTGAATCCTTGAACTCTCCACCTGTCAACCTCGATGATGGACGGTCCCAATTGCTTTGGAACTTCAGGACTTCAACGAGTTTGCTCCCCTGTGCATTTCGAAAAGGTTAAGGTGTGTGCACCTTAACTGGATCCAATGGATGTTAGTCCATGCACTCCCAGATCCAACAAATAGGATATGTTTTTCTCCTCTGTGTTCTCTTCTGGGTTTCTGGATGTGAGATTCGATGGCCCAAATATTTTTCTCTGCGGATGATCTGATGGCAGATGTCGCTCCTCCTCCTGAGATTTTTCTTTCTCCCGACTTGGAAGAATTCGTAAGTGTCAAATTATTTGACCTTTGATTCTTTTGTGAGCCTAGTGACTTTGGGTATCGTTTGAGTTTCTAAAAATTCTATCTCTCATGAGATTTGGCAATGAAAATTAACCTTGGCCCTCGCTCACACTTGCGCTCTGCGTGCAACTTTTCACTACTCCTCCTGAGATTCGGGAGTTGGAACAAGTCTAAATCTTGTGCACCCTTTTCACTATCTCTTATGAGCTTCTTGAACTTTCTCAGTATGCCAAGGGATTCTACCCTTCTGTGAATTTCAAAAATACTTTCTGGTGCCCCCCCTGGCACGTTCTGCGCTCAACCTCATGAGCTTTCAAACTTGAAACCAGTTCGCCTCTACGCACACTTCTTATGCCTTGACTAGAATTCATATGGTTGTCTTTCAACACTTCATCTAAGTGTTTGCATGGTGCACTCCTTGCATAGGTATTCCTCCAGAGTATTCAACAACTTTGTTCCACCTTGAGGTTCAACTACTTGTACCTCGAAGGTCTTTGTCCCTTCCACTCCTCGAAGGGATATCTGTACCCTCTTGGAAACTTCCATTCAAGCACTCATTGTGTGTACTCTCCTTGAAACTCTATGAGTGTACTCTCCTTGAAACTCCTCTTCTGGAACTTAAAATCGAGCTCTCTTGTGCACTCCTTGCACTAGCTCGATGCCCTTCTTGTAGAGCTCTACAGAATCTTCAACAATTATGTTTGTTGTTTTGTGCCTTCTCTTCACATGCTTCCCTCTAGAGTATTCAGTAACTATGAGGCTCTTTGAGTATGTGAATTCTTCTGGTGTTCCCTCCTAGAACATTCCTCCCTGAACTCGATTTGAGATTCAGATACGCACTCCTTGTGTTGGATCATAGAGTCTTCAACACTCTGTTGTGCACTCCTTGCACAGTTGAAAGAACCCAGAAACAATTCCAGCAAATTCATAGATAGACAAATTCTATATATCCCTACAGATGGAACTACTCATACACAGCTATAGCATTTGTAAACACACAGAAAAAACATTCATTCGATACACATAAACACACGAAAAGTTCATATGCAAGAAAAATGGATTTCTTTCTATTAAGATTAATGTCTGATTACAATATGTGCAGGCTAGATTGTAACAAAGTATCGGCTCTCTCAGAAAAAAAACTATTCTACCTCCTACACAATAACAATACTCCTCTAGCTGCCTCTTTTGGGAATTCCATGCATCTAACTATACAAGAAGGTTCCTATGGTTCCTTCCAACCACCTCTCCTATAGAACTTACAACTAACTACTGCTCAAGATCTGTTACAGTAAATTCTGGGAGTGAAACTCCCAGAGCTCTTGTGATCATTCAGTTTCTGAGTTTTTCGCTCTTATTCAATCATCTGTTTAAAATGGATATTTAGGAAACGTCATTTTTTAGATTCCCAATAATAAAAAAAAGGCATGATATGGCACTGAGTTGTCCCTCCACATGGGCTTTTCTTCCTACATCATACTCCACTGCTGGGAAAATCATGAGCTCATGCTCATGGCTCCCTATGCTATGTTGTTGAGATCCTCCAGGGTCCCATACTTTCTCTTCCATCTATTCATATACTTCTTTTCTTTGTTTCTTCTTATGCCTTTCTACTCCTGCAGGTTTTCTTTTGTCCCATACTTCTATGATGATTGCTTCTTGTGCTACTTCCAGCATCAATCTCTTTATCTCCTCTATTTCTTTGTCCAGTTGGTCCACTGGTTGGATTTCCTCCTGCAGTTTGTTTTGTTGCATCTTATCTCCATCAATTTCCAACTTAAATTGTTGGATAATATGCCTTTGAATATTTACCCTTCTCTCCAAGGCCTCCATCTCTTCACATAGATCAACAAGATCCATGCTATATGTTGCTTCCTCCTCTGTTGTAGGTTCACATTCTACAATTATCTCTTGCTCAACTTCCTGACTAAAAAATTTGAGCCATTCCTCTGAATTCTCTTCTCCCCTATTGTAGATCCCAATTCTATATTTTCCTCATGTTCATCTCCTTTGCTGAGATTTTTGAGAAATTCCATTGAATGCTCTTCTTTTTCCATCTATTGGGCACATTGAAGTGTGTGCTCTTTATC
Organism: Picea engelmannii; assembly: GCA_009831015.1. Taxonomy (NCBI): domain Eukaryota; kingdom Viridiplantae; phylum Streptophyta; class Pinopsida; order Pinales; family Pinaceae; genus Picea; species Picea engelmannii. The sequence goes on along the minus strand of ML777432.1, from coordinate 669,067 downwards.
CTTTTTACCAATCCAATCAATTTGAACCTTCATGTTATCTTTATCTCCTGTGGAACTATTTGACCACTCCTCCAGTTTTGAAATATCACCACTAAGTTGTTGCTCAGCTTCCTCCTCTGACAAATTGACTTATGTCATCTCCTCTTGTGTTGGTTCAAATCAAACTTCCTCCAGCTACTCCCCGAGATGGTATGCTCCTCCACCTATTTCCAATTTATCATGTTGGATGTGTCTACTTTTCATTATCACCCTTCTCTCCAGGTCTTCCAATTCCTCATACAGCTCAACAAAATTTATGATGTCTTCTTCCTCTTCTACTGTAGGCTCCAATGCTGCAATCATCTCCTGTTTATCTCTCGGGCTGAAGTTTTTGAGAAATTATTTTGAATGCTCTTCTCCTTGTTCTGGGGAAAACATCAGTGTCTTCTCCATCTCCTCTTATTTGATATTCTTTGTTGGATGTCCTTATGTTGTTTCACCTACAACACTTATGTTATCCTCTGCTCAGTTGCTTGGCAGGAATGATTTGATTCCTCCAATGATCATAACACTCCACTGATCCTCCTCATTTATGATGGAAGTATTTAAATTCTCATCATATTCATTCACATGGTTTACAAACCCACATGAATCTTCATCTATCAACACTCCTTTTTTATATGAACTCTCCCCTGAGCTCCTAATACTTTCAGATAGTCTCATTTTTATTCCCTTGCCCACCTGGAAATTTGGGATTTCTCTCCTGCTCTCCTGGCAATCTATGAGATCTCATGATCCCATCTCATTGACCACCTAGAAATATGAATTTCCACCACTGTCATCCTAACATTCTAAGAGATCCTCACTTTATCTCATATCATTGCCCACCTGGCAATTTGAAAATTCATCTTTTCCCTCCTGGCAGTTTATGAGACCTATAACTGATCTCCCTTCCTCATCACTAAGGGTTTCTTTGACTTCTGGCTCACAAATGAAAACCAGCTCCTCCTCTATTTCACTGCGGTTTTTAGCATGGCACATCCACCTTTTCAATTCTTGTTGCTGCTTTCTAACCAAAAAAATTTGAATAGGCCATTTTACCTTCCTCTTTAGAGGCCATTCGTACCTCCAGCTTACCTTTTCCTCCTGATGGATCCCCAATGCTAGCCTCTCCATCCTTTATCTTATCTCATTAATCTCCATATCCATCTCTAGATTTCATTTCTTCTTGTGGTCTTCTCTTCGACCACGCTCATGACCTTCAGTAGCCATTTTCACCCTCTACTTTCCCTCCAGGAAAGTCTGTGGATCACTCTGCCTCTAAGAGCATCTCCATATTCCCCTACATCTCACTTGACTATTCAATTTTCTACTGCACACTTGCAACAATCCTTTGCACAGGGAATCAATACTCTATTTTCTTCTTCACCCATTGTTCACAGGCAAAATCCAGTTTCTGATACTACTTGTCGGTAGTAACCTATCCTCATTCACTATCTTCCATTTTTTTCTAAAATATACAGAAAAAAATTATGCTCTAATACCACTTGATGGTATCAGACTATCTCTTTTGTCTCCTCTCCTCTTTTGCCTTATTTCTACAAGAAAAAATCATCTCTGATGCCACTTGATGCAGACCCCCCTTCTCTCCTGAAGAGTCTATGAGCTCCTGGTCAAAGATATTTAATAACTGAGTTGGATTATCTCTTTGGTTCCCTACCAGAACCTCCACAAAATAAATCCACACAGTCCCTTTAATTTCTTTGTGCATTTCCTGTAAAAACCCGTGAGCACTTCTCCTTTGACGCCTTTCATTTTTAAAATTTTAACGAAGTGTGGGCACTATCTCCTTCCTCTAGATCCTTTTCTCCATGTGACTTTGGCCTATAACCGAGCGCTTATTCACTAGGCGCTTCAAAGATTTAGGCTTCGGGTGTTTTGTTGTGAGTCACCCCCGACTCTCCCGATACTCGAACTCCAAACTAAGAGCCTAGCGAATGCTATATCCATTCCTTTAAACTCTAACGATGTGACCTCTGGCTATGACCTGGGGTCCAACTCCCAAGCACTTCGCGAATGTGGAAAGTTATCTCACCTCCTTTCTCCTAAAGTCCTAATTTTGAACTCCACTCATGTCAAATCAACGGCTCACAACTCTCATGATCCAATGGTCCAGATCTCCTCTTCCCAAATTGGGACTTCACGATTCAGGACTTTAGAAGGAAGCTCCCTTCTCTTTTACCGATTCCTGATATCTGAAATCTTCTAACCAATGAAAGGAACCAATGATTTGATCTCCTCCTAGATCGATGGTCAAGATCCACTTTGTGACTTCATTCTTTGGAGGTTTCCAATTGTCCTCCTTGTGAATCTTCGGAAGTTTGATTTCTTGAACTCTTGGATCTACTTCCACCTGTCAACCTCGACGATGGATGGTCCTAATTGCTTCAGAACTTCGAGAATTCAATGAGTCTGCTCCCATGTCTATTATGAAAATATTAAGGTGTGTGCACCTTACCTGGATCCAACGAATGTTTGTCCATGCACTCCCATATCCGACGGATAGGATCTGTTCCTCTCCTTTGCATGCTCTTCTGGGTGTCTAGATGTGAGATTCGACGGCCAAGATCTTTTTCTATGTAAATGATCTAATGGCAGTTGTCACTTCTCCTCTTGAGACTTTGCTTTCTCCTAACTTGAAATAATTCCTAAGTGTCAAAGGCTTTGACCTCTGATTCTTCTGTGAGCCCAATGAATTTGGGTCTTGTCTGCGTTTCTAAAAATGCTATCTCTCTTGAGCTTTGGCAATGAAAATTAACCTTGACCCTGGCGCACACTTGCACTCTGCATGCAACGTTGCACCACTCCTCCTGAGCTTTGGGACTTGGAATATGTCTGAATCTTGTGCACCCTTTCACTATCTCTTCTGAGATTCTCAAACTTTCTCAGTCTCCCAAGGGATTCTACCCTTCTACGACTTTCAAAAATACTTTCTGGTGCCCCCCCTGGCATGTTCTGCACTCGACCTCCTGAGCTTTCTAACTTGAAACCAGTTCGCCTCTACGCGCACTTCTTGCGCCTTGACTAGCTTTAAAATGGATTTCATTCAACACTTTGTCTGAGCATTGGCCTGGTGCGCTCCTCACATGGGTCTTCCTCCAAAGTATTCAACAACTTTGTTCCACCTTGAGGTTCAATTGATCAGACCATGAAGGTCTTTGTCCCTTTCGCTCCTCGAAGGGATATCTATACCCTCTTGGAAAACTTTTCTCAGGCACTCCTTTCTAAGCTTACAGAGTGTTTGATGACTCTATTAGTGTCTTCTCCTTGACACTCCTCTTCTAGAACTTGAAACCAAGTTCTCTTTTGCACTCCTTGCACTTGCTCAATGCCCTTATGGCAGAGCTCTACAAAATCTTCAACAATTTTGTTTGTTGTTCTGTGTCTTCTCTGCACATTCTTCCCTCTAGAGTATTCAGTAACTCTGAGGCTCCTTGAGTCTATGAATTCTTCTGGTGTTCCCTCCTCACACGTTCCTCCCTGAACTCGATTCGAGATTCAGATACGCACTCCTTGCATTGGCTCAAAATGTATTCAACACTTTGTTGTGCACACCTTTCACAAATGAAAGAACCCTGTTGGAACAGGGGTAGACCCAGGCTTCAACGCTCAAGAGCACACCAACAAATCCCTAACTACCAGCCCTTTTGGCAACACCTGTGAAGTAGATGAAGTCTCACCCAAGGTAGAGGTATGGGTGGTTGCAAGACTCAGGTGTCTGCATCCTTATCTGGGACACAGATATGTGATTCTATCCTTATAGCGCACTTAGCATTGATTATACATCAATATTCAACCCTTCTTATACTTCGTAGATAGCATAGATCATTGCATCATTCACTTAGATCTAAGATATTTCAGCACTTAGCAACAGCAAAATAGATTAGATCCAGTAGATCAGCACTAAGTATCTTCATACATATCAGATCTAACATTCATACACATCTAAGAAGCATGAAGACAAAGTAGATCTATCTAAATATATCAAAGCACTTAGCAACGAAAGAGAGAAACACAGCAAGTCAAAGCACAAAGCATAATACATAGATTTACATGGTTCACCCCCTCCCTAGGGCTACGTCCACCAACTCTTCTTCTTTATTAGTGTCTTCAATTGTGAAAGATACCAGATATATAAAATATGCAGAACACAAATGAAATGCTAGAAATGACAGAACAACAGTAAAATATCCAACATAATCTTCGCAATACACACAAATGATATACGAAATAGCAACAGAAACAACACTTTGATTCAGATAGCAATGTTCACAGGCCTCTTCGAGGGGGAAACCTCCAGTCGAGTAGTGCTCTGTTACAATAATCTCCAAGCTAGGGTTCACATACCCTCGCCCCTTCTTTATACTAAATATGTCTATTAAGAGAAGCATCTAGAGGAAGATCCTTCTAGAAGCGGAAGCTTCTATTAGGTCTTCTTACATCCGCTTTATTCTATTTTATTGAAAGGTGTTATTAATATTGACCTTTATTACATCCGAATACATTGATCTACCTATGTGCGGGTTAGGACCTTAACATGTCCGCCCCCTTAAAAACAGCCTTGTCCTCAAGGCTTGAGATGTGGAAACTGCTACAGAATGGTAGTTGGTTCCCAAGTGGCATATGCTGGAGTCATATCTTTCCACTGTAATAGCACTCCCTTGATGGTTCTCTGACGCAGGCGACACTCACGCTGGTCCAAAACTGCTTCTGGCTGTAGCCAAATGGATCCTTCTTCAGCTAACTCTGGAAGGTTGGTTTGAATTTGGCACCTGGTTCCAATCACCTTCTTCAAGCATGAAACATGAAAAACAGGATGTAGCTTCGNCTGACTGGGCAGAGCTAACTGATATGCGACTTGTCCCACACGCTTGAGAACTGTGTAAGGGCCATAAAATTTGGGTGCTAGCTTCTGACACTTCTCTTCCTTGAGGGAAGTTTGATTATATGGTTGCAGTCTCAGAAACACCTGATCCCCTTCGACAAATTGACGTTCAGAGCGACCTTGATCTACTTGTTGCTTCATTCTATTCTGGGCCATGACCAAGTTCTCTTTAAGGATACGAAGGATATCCTCTCAGACTATAAGTGTTTGGTCAACCACCTGGACCTTCGAGGTACCCGGTAAGTATGAGAGAATTAATGGTGGCTTCTGTCCATACACTGCTTCAAAAGGAGTCAAGCGAGTGGTTGTATGGTTTGTAGTGTTGTACCACCATTCTGTGAGGGGTAACCATTGAGCCCACTGGTGTTGTTTTTCAGAGGAAAATCACCTCAGATATGTTTCCAAACACTTGTTGATGACTTCCATTTGACCATCTGTCTGGGGATGATAAGAAGAGCTGAGATGCAATTGGGTACCTTATAGCTTGAATAGTTCTTGCCAAAAGTTGCTTGTTAAAGTTGGGTCTCGATCAGAAACAATAGAGTTGGGCAGGCCATGAAGCTTGAAGACCTGATCCATGAAAGTTTGAGCCACCGTGGATGCAGTAAATGGGTGGTGAAGAGCACAAAAATGAGCATACTTGGAAAGGCGATCAAC
>ML777432.1:594427-659742 GCA_009831015.1 Picea engelmannii | reverse complement strand
TGCTATAGCTCTCTGATATACGTGCGGGGCCCAACAGTAGTACTCGGACCAATATCTCAGGGCACTAACTAAGGAGGATAGACCGTACCCTTAGCCATACTACCCGACTACCCAGGTACTAGAGAGTATCTTCCCGAGTGTTGTTCTCGGTGACACTATAGCAGTCCGACGGCTGATAGGTTTATCTAAAGAGGGCTTCAGGAAATCTAGGTCGATCCGTACACAGGTGTTTTCTGATGCGCTACCACTCGAAGGGGTACCAACAGGGGTTACAAGGGTGGCCAACAGATGTGTGCTTAAGAACCACTTGTATTTCCTGCATGTATGAATCCCTCAACCGCGGGTTTATGCGGGTAACGACATAACTCTGTGGCTTAAAGACATCGGAATACATCTCTACCCTGGAAAAAAAATACCCACAATTTCTGCCAAGGAAAGTGCTCTGATACCACTTGCAAGATACCAGATATATACAATATGCAGAACAGAAATGAAATGCTAGAAATGACAGAACAACAGTAAAATATCCAGCATAATCTTCGCAATACACAGAAATGATATACGAAATAGCAACAGAAACAACACTTTGATTCAGATAGCAATGTTCACAAGCCTCTTCGAGGGGGAAACCTCCAGTCGAGCAACGCTCTGTTACAATAATCTCCAAGCTAGGGTTCACATACCCTCGCCCCTTATTTATACTAAATATGTCTATTAAGAGAAGCATCTAGAGGAAGATCCTTCTAGAAGCGGAAGCTTCTATTAGGTCTTCTTACATCCACTTTATTCTATTTTATTGAAAGGTCTTATTAATATTGACCTTTATTACATCCGAATACATTGATCTACCTATGTGCGGGTTAGGACCTTAACAACTTGGTTACAGCACAAAGCCACTCAAAACCCTTACTTTGCACAGGACAGAAGATCTACGTAGCTTGCTAGATCCTCTTCCTTGTACTTCAGCACAAATCCTTCTACAACCTCTTGCAACAACTTTCACATAGCTCTATAAGCCTCTTACAGTCATGCACGAAGCATTTACAATCCACATCCTATCACACAGATCTAACTACTAGCACTAAGCCATCATCCATTCTTACATTTACCTAAGTATATATTTATACATCACAAAAGTGGGCCTAAGCATGGGTAAACCCATAGGTCGACATCCCTTTCCCATTACATTAACCCAAAACCCTAAAAGAGGCCCAAAAGTGGACCAAGATCCTGTGATCTCTGCTTCTCTTGGCGCTCCTTCTTCGACTAGCTGTCGAAGTCCCAAAATAGATCAAAATGACCAAGGTTATCCCAAAACATGGTCAAGGGCCAACAGGCCCCCAACACTCACCTGTGACTCATCCCGAGTCACTCTGGTCTATGCAATCCTGCTTCAAAATATTCGATCTTGGCTTGAGCTACTTCAACCTGTTACTTCGTTGTGGCCTCCTACTGGGTGAATGCCAAGATCACTATGTCATTTACTAGTCCTTCTAGATGTTGTTCTGCAGTGATGACAACTTGCTCAAGCTCGTCTCCCTAGATTTTGATCTCGGAAAATAACATGCATGCCTTGTCTTGCACCGGTTGGATTCGTTGAGTAATTTTTATCACTTTTCTCTGGATCATATGTATCTGTTTATGAGTTTTGCATTGTTCATGAGATATTTTCATTCTATCCACTACAGACAAGGCCTTCAGCTGCGCCTGTAATGTATCTGCATGTTGCTTTGCTTCCTGAAGCTGCGAATCCAACACCTATAACTCCATATTCTCTGTAAGGTTCTCCTAATTCTGGGCGTTCTAGTTACTGAGTTTCTTGCACTCCAAGGAAATATCTTTCAATCTTTCAACTACACTGCAAGCAGTTGCTTCTCACTGGTCTCTTATCTCCTAAGGGGTCTCGGGCACAACGCGGACTTCTAGATCGAAAATGCATTGTTGAAGCTTCTGTATAACTTCTTCAAGATGTGCCACCTGATGTGGAACTCTCTCTTTAGCCTGTACTTAGATAACAGTCACAAAGCAGAGTGCTTTGTTGACTAGTTCCTTGACTTCAAGTTGCTCTGCGAGCAATTGTTCCTTGCTTTGTTGTAGCTCTGCTTTCTCTTTGTCCCACTATACTTGAAGAGCAATTTTTTCTCGTTTGGAAGCACTACGTTGCTCGAAAATTACTTCCGGTACCTGTGTCAAAGCCTGGTTGGCTTGTGTTGTGTCTTCTTGAGCTTATCGAAGGTGAGCTTTGACCATATCAGCAATCTGATGAAGTTGAGCCAGCTCATCTCCTAGTTCTACTGTCCCTGCTGTCAAAGGCGCGGTGGGGACTACACGGCTAGACTAGAGTGCCTATTGCACTCCTTGGAGTTCAATATTTATATCGTTATACATATGCTCCTACTTCGTCTCCTGCTTCTCTATTATCTCCTTTGAAGCATCATTTACCGCTACAACGATGAAATCAAAGTCATCCAACGTGAGGGTAGTTCGCATCTTGGTTACAGGGGTTCTAGGTTTCTTTCGGGAGGAAGATTTCAGAGGTGAGACCTTCCTTTTCTTCGATGATTCTTCTTCATCCCTAAGTGGTGGTACTTCACCTTTCTGTTGTTCAATTTATGTGCCTTCTATATCTTCTCCATCACCTCCTTCATCTGGTGTGATAGAGGCAGTCCTTACAGATGCACTGTCTACTTCGTGAACCTCTTCAGGCTTCTTCATTTTTCTTGGTCCCGGTGTATCCAGTACAGTATCTGGGCTATCAATATCGGACAGCTCTGCAGGGTTCACTAGAATGAGAAGGTCGACTAACCAATCATTTTTTATCTCTTCGATGTCTTCCTCGGTCAACTTGTAATAAGACTGCAACTAGTGCTTGTGTTCATCAGCTCGCATTGTTATACAAATGAAGTGGCGATCCGCGTTGAAATTCATTAAGGGTCTGAATCTATGGAGAGTGTTCGGGGTAATGTGAGGCGTAGCCTAGATGGCGGTCTTCAGTTGGTTGTAGTATATGTGGAAGATGACATTCGACTTCCATTTCGTGTTCATATTGGTTGAGTACCACAGGGTACTAAACCTCGTAGCCAAAGGTTCAAATGGCTCAGTCTCTGGGAAAGTGGCACCCTCCAGCATCTCTCATGCTATGAAGGAGATCATTATGAGAATCCAACTGAAATGGAACTCATACCCTTGGTCTTGCGCTTCCCTGCATTTCCAGTTCAAGTTGATTCACCAAGTACTTCGCCCAATTCATTTGAAGTCCTTTTGCACACTTCCCTGCGAGATCAACTACGAATCCAGTTACTTGGGTGGGATGGTTCTTGCGAAATATCTTACCTATGATAAGATGACAGGAAATTCACACAACGCCGCTCTGAATAGAGGCTACCTTGTAGCCTCGCGTTCCCTTCTCGACATCGCCATAGGTTTATTTGATCTTCACTACTAGCACTGTGTCTATGGTCTTTCTAGGATAAAACTCATGTGGGTCAGGGCCTTGCATGTTGAGTCCTGTGATCTAATTGATCAAGGTCGGATCCACTTTGACACAGTGGTTTAACCACAAGTAGCCTCCATTATAGCAAGACAAAAGAAAATTTACGCACGCATTCACCTCCTAGTGCCTGCCAAAGTGCAAGATCTTCATGACATTCAACAATGTTGACTACGTGAGGTTCTCGGTCCAATACTACGGAACGATATTCAAGTTATTTCCCTTCGTCTTCATTAGATACTTGTGTGGGGAGAGCATACTGTAGACTTTCCTGTCATCGAGGTTGAAGTTGCTAAACTTCAATGCTGCGATCTTGTCCTAATCGGAACGAACTGCGCACACCCCTTTCGGCAGGTACATGGTGATAATAGCATACTCGAATTCTCGGGGCACACTGTCACGGTTGATTTCACCACACAGAGGGGGTAGGTAAGCGGGAAAAATTCTCAGAATCAGTTTAGCATTTGCAAGATCATCCTTATGCTTCATTCGCTTCTCATCGTCCTATCGGGATAGTCTGGCTTGAGCAGTGGATGGAGAAGTTGCTACTTTTCTTGTCAATGATGCTTGGACTCCGGTGGACATTCCTCTTTTCGGCATGACTCTCTCAGCCATTAAATCAAGGAGGAACTTTGTGATATATTCTTCAGTTGCGGTGAGCTCGTCAGACATATGCGCTCAGGAAAAATAATCGGGGTCACGATGATCTCAGATACTGCACTAGGATGAACAATCAGATTGCAATGACGATTGTATACAATCACTAGTTCTGTGGGCTTTGAATTCTCAGTTGACAAAAGTGTTCTTCAGGAAAGGCACGACAAGATAAATAAGAAATTTGGCAAGGGTCTACTTGCAACAGGTATGAATATTCCATTAACATTGATCTATCTGTTATGGCAAGGTCCAACGGTCTGGTGGCAATCCTTTAATGATTTTCTATCTGTTCGGGGCTATATTGCTTCGCCATGACGAAGTGCCATAGGTCGTTGTTCTAATATCTCGGATAAGCTCAAATTCTGCAAGTTTTCTTTCTATGATGTTCCATCTAGAATCTCCTGTAACTTTTCAATCTTCTACTTCTTCTTACTTAACCTTCTAGCCTTCTTCCCAGTAATCTTCAACACGGTCTGTCTTTTTCCATTATGATTCCTATCTTCTTTTAGCATAGTTACTGCACGTTGTTGAGATTCTCTCCAGGGTAATAATTCTTCTTTCTCTGGGATAGGTGCTTAAGTATTCTATGAGTCTTATGATATTCTTTCAGCTTCGACATTTGGGTCTCTAGTGTCAAGGATCTTCCATCTGTTCTTTTGTTATTCAATCAACTGTGCAATCTTATTGGTCATAAAATATTTTAATCCTTATTTCTTCTATTCCAAAACTTATGCTTCTTCCTTCCATCTAACTTGATCTCTGTCAATCCAAGGTTTTCCAAGTAACCTAGTAAATGGGGCGTTGTCCTCAATAAATTTAATAATCTCAAAATCTTCTTCAGTCGAAGTTCCATTAGCATTCGTAGATATCTAAGTGAGCCTTCCACATAGGTTTACTAATTTTCCTCTGAAGAGTCCTATTCCTCCTAGTGAAGGGATCATGACAGGCTTCCCTATAGCTTCCCACGTTCTCTCTGTCATGATATTCATCTGTGTTTCCTCATCTAGAACACAATCAATGTCGAAGTCCCCTATCCTTACTTCGATGCATTCTTTTTCTTTAAATATCTCTTATAATTTGACATGTCGATGTTCATTCAGGGTTTCTTTCATCTGAATTAATACTTTGTCTGATTCTTTCTGAGGTTCTACTATTTATGGGGTTGTCCTAGGGTTTTCTTCATGCATATTCATTCTTTCAAGCTTAGCAATCATTCGAGGGCAATCTAATACTTCATGGTCCAAAGCTTTGCAACAAAGACAACTAGGTTTTCCACTAGGGCATTCCTTAGCTAGATGGCCTGGTTTTCTACAACTGTAACATAAGATCAATTCTCTCTTTCTCTTAAATGATCCCCAACTTCTTCTATACTATACATTAGGATCATGGTAGTTAGCTTGCCAAAAATTCTTTCTAGGATCCTGCATCCATTTGTTAGTCCAAACATTCTTTCTATGCATAGGTATAACATATCTATCATTACACTTATCAGATCTATTCATATCAATCTTTCTTTCTCCTTTTAAAGCCCTAGGTTTTAAGCTAGGACCGAATCTATCAAACATACCTAGATCCATTCTTTAGAAAAAAAAATTCCACTTATCTTACTTCTACAGAGAAAAAATCTTTCAGATCTAGAACTTTTAACTATTCTTACCTTTATCAGAGCACAGAGCGTACAGATCTTACTTCTTTTAATCAGAAAATCCCACTTTTACCTTTCTTAGAGTAAAAAGCGTTCGAATCTTGCTTCTTTTCTTCAGTATCAACCTCTTTTCTTGCAAATATGATCTATTTTCTTCAGATCTGACCTTTATTTCTTGGCACAAAGCTTCACAGGTCAAGTAGAACACTGCGCACTAGGGAAACAGATCTACACACGGATATTTCTTTGCATAAAGCTTCTTCTTCTCTAGTTCCCAGAAATCACAATTTCAGGTCCCAGCAATGGAACCATTTGCTGGCACAGGGGTAGACCCAAGGTTTAACGCTCAAGAGAGCACAAACAAACCCCTAACTATCGGCCCTTTCGGAAACACCTACGAAGCAAATGAAGTCTCACCCGAGGTAGAGGCAGGGGTGGTTGCAAGAATCAGGTGTCTGCAACCTTAGTTGGGACACGGATATGTGATTCTATCCTTATAGCGCACTTAGCATCGATTATACATCAATATTCAACCCTTCTTATACTTCACAGATAACACAGAGCATCACATCATTCACTTAGATCTAAGATATTTCAGCACTTAGCAATAGAAAAATAAATCAGATCCAGTAGATCAGAACTAAGCATCTTCATACATATCAGATCTAACATTCATACACATCTAAGAAGAATGAAGCCTAAGTATATCTATCTAAATATATCAAAGCACTTAGCAACGAAAGAGATAAACACATCAAGTTAAAGAACAAAGCATAATACACATATTTATGTGGTTCACCCCCTCCCTAGGGCTACATCCACCAACTCTTCTTCTGTATTAGTGTCTTCAATCAGTTACAGCACAAATCCACTCAAAATCCTTACTTCACATAGGACAGAAGATATACACAACTCGCTAGATCCTTCTTACTTGTACTTCAGCACAAAGCCTTCTACAACCTCTTGCAACAACTTGCACTTAGCTCTGCAAGCCTCTTACAATCATGCACGAAGCATTTACAATCCACATCTGATCACACATATATAACTACTAGAACTAAGCCATCAGTCATTCTTACATTACCTAAGTATTTATTTATACATTACAAAAGTGGGCCTAAGCATGGGTAAACCCATGGGCCGATATCCCTTTCCCATTACATTAACCCAAAACCCTAAAAGAGGCCCAAAAGTGGACCAAGATCCCATGATCTTTGCTTAGCTTGGTGCTCCTTCTTCGATTAGCTATCGAAGTCCCAAAATAGGTCAAAATTACCAAGGTTATCCCAAAACTTGGTCACGGGCCAAAAAACCCAGAAACAATTCCATCAAACTCACAGATAGAAAAATTCTATCTATCCCTAGAGATGGAACTACTCATACACATCTACAGCATTCATAAACACACAGACAAAACATTCATTCGATACACATAAACACACAGAATGTTCAGATGCAGGAAAAACGACTTTCTTTCTATTAATATGAATGTCCGATTACAATATGTGCAGGTTGCACTGTAACAGAGTCTCGGATCTCTCAGAAAACAAACTATTCTACCTCCTACTCAATAACAATACTCCTCCAGCTGCCTATTTTGGGCATGCCATGCATCTACCTATACATGAAGGTTCCTAGGGTTCCTTCCGACCACCTCTCCTATCGAAGTAATAGCGAACTACTTCTCAATCTCCGTTACATTAAATTTTGGGAGTGAAACTCCCAGATCTCTTGCGATCATTCAGTTTTTGAGCATTTCGCTCTTATTCAATCATTCGTTCAAAACGGATCTTCAGAAAACGTCAGTTTTCAGATTCCCAATAATCAAAAAGGTGTTATATGTCACTGAGTTGTACCTCCACGTGGGCTTTGCTGACGATGCTCCTACATCAATATTTTTTTCGATGAGGTTTAGTTTCAAGTCCAAATGTCTTAATAGATTCTTCAGAAATGATATCAAATTTCAAACCACTATCAAAGGGTGTATCAATCTTGTTATTTTTTAGATGACTCTAATATGGAATAGCTCACTTATTTTCCTTATCATGCATAGTTTCATATTTTAAAGAATGAGTATAATTGTTATAACCAACAAAAGAATATGTACCTTATATTCCCATGGTCATGATCCTGGTTTCATCACTTCAATCCTATCCAAGATCTTGTTGGATTATAGTTGTACTCTTCTTATTACCCTTCTTATTTTTTAACCTCTTTGGTCTTAGTTATGGATGAAGTTTCCAACACTTGGCATAATCATGTCCTTCCTTTTTACAATGTGAACTTGAAAGATTCTCATCTTCTTTATTCACTATGGTTATTCATTTGATTTTACCCTTTCCTTTGTGCTTTCCTACACCTAGATGAACTGATTTCTTTGAGAATTTGTCCTTCTCATTATTTACCCTTGACTCAATATGAGTGCCTTGGACACAAACTTCATCAATATTAGTTGGGTTGAACATAAGAATATTATGTCTCAAATAGTTATGCAACCCACCAATATTCTTCAAAAGATTTTCTTGTGTATAAAGAGGAATGCCAATGTCAATTCCCTTTTTCTAAACTCTTAAGTATAGTCTTGCACATTTTGCCCTTTATTTTTCCTTAAATTATGTCAATCCATTATTGCTTGATGCATATACCCTAAAAGATAAAATTACTTCTTTAATTCAATTATGTATTCATACCAGGAAGACATAATTTTACCTTTCTTAAGAAGATATTCTTGACTCTTACTCTCCCACCATATCAGTGCCATGTCTCCCAGTCGGAGAGTAGCTAGATGGAATTTTTCTTCTTCATCCACAATTTTCTGAAACCTACAATATACTTCAATTTTCTTGATCTAATGATCCAATTTTTGTGCATTAATATATCCATTATAATTTGTCAAATCAAATTGACATCTAATTTCAATGTAGGAAAATTAGAATAAACTTTCTTTGGGTTTTTTTTTCTACGGAACTGAAGAGTAACTTGAAGGAGAAGGAGAATATGGAGACAAGGGAGTTTAAGGAGGATCACCACCACCTCCTTCTCCTTTACCTTGAATTGGGCCTTCTTTGTTCTTCTTTCGTTCCTGATATAATTATTTCAACATGGTTTTCATCTCAATAAAGACTTACCAAAACATCCTTTCATATTCAAAGAGGTTTTATTCTCTTGAAGATTACATTGTTTTCCTTTGGAATGCATGTCTCAAACCAATCTCAGAAATGTACTCTTCAAACAAACCTTCTCCTTGCTTGAGATTAGACTTGGTTATCATTCAACACCAACACTTGTGTAAATAAAAATGAGCATATCCCTGATGAACAACTATGATACAAAACTTGATCTGAAATTTAGTGCTAAAGGATTCATTTTAAACCACTAATTCAGATTCTATCAATCTGCTTCTCAATTTCCCACAATCGCATTTTAAAATTATCTTAATTAATTAAATATCATCATTTAAAGATTGGAATTTTAAAAATAGAACTGGAAATAATCAACAAATTGATAATGAAGTTCACCCAAGTGGGATACATCTATGAGTCCACTTCAAATGACGATTTGATCCATTAAGAATGATGCAAGTACAAGATGACAACTCTTTACATCACACAATGGCTTTCAATATGAAAAAACATGGCTTCTTCAAGATTTCCTACTCTCCCTATAAAGGGGATTCTCCTTCTAAGAGGACTTTGACTAAGACAAAGGAAATGAATATAAATATGAACCCAACATACCAAGTGACTATTGATTTAATCTACATATCTTAGACAAATTTAGGCTCTGAATTGACTTAATCAAAATTTATTTTGTGTGTATATGCCAAGTTGGGGTTCGAACCTCTCTCTTTTAAACCCTTGTGCATCCCTATATCACCACCAAGTAGATAACTCTGTGATATCATATAGAATCATCCAAATCCATATTTTAAACCTTTGTGCAACCCTATATCGCCAACAAGGAGATAAGCTTGTGATCTCGTCCTCCACCAGCGAAGAGATGAATCATAATTTATTGAGAAATTATATATATATAGCGAGAGAGAGAGAGAGAGAGAGAGAGAGAGAGAGAGAGAGAATGGGAAGATCGTGCCTTCTCTTCAACGACTCTTGATGGGAAAATGTGGCATGGATAACCTCCAACTTCTCTATATTTTCAAGAATCATTTCAACGGAACCCTAAAATAGTCAATCAACAGTGGTATTTTTTATTCAATCCCACACTTTATTGGTCACACATCCTTTTATTTGTCTTGATATTTTCTCTACATGGGATTTGGGTAATGGATTAGTTCTTTGGGAATCCTTCTAGATCGAAAATAAAAAGAGAGGTAAGTCAGTCATGACATCAATAAAGTAAAAGAAGAAAGATAAAAAGGTAAAGGTAAGCCATGAAGGATAAAATAGAAGGTCGGGGACAAAGGAGGATGTCATGGAAGATGTGGGAGACACATAGGACATGATTTATGCATCAACGTGCACATGCCATTCCATGTCAATAAGGATGCCACATCAACAAAGATAAAGTGAAGTTATAAAAAGTATAGAGACAAGATATTATTTTGGACATAATAGGAGTAGGTTAACTCCAAATTAGATCAAATTTCAAGGGTAAGTATGTTGTTAGGAGGAATACAAAAGTTCCAATGGGTTCACTGGTCATTTCTTTTGTAGTTTTCCAAAAAATACAAGTTAGTGGTTTTTGAAGAACAAGGTGGTACTTTCTCACAAAGGAAATACTAAAGATGAGTTTTGAATAGTGAGAAATAGAACTAGGCATGAAAATACCCAGTGTATATTTTGGCCAAATTCCAAATGGTTTGGAGTGAAGGTTCCAAAACAGGCCAAAATCCACTATTCACATCTACTTGTTGGGGATTTCTGAAATTTTTAGAGGAAAAGGGATCCTAGATCACAAATATGGAAAAAATAATGTATTCAACATTTTACCTCCTCAAGAAGACAAAAAACTTTTGTGTACTAAAAATTTACCAAATTTTCTCCATTTGGGAGATAGCCATTTTGCTAAACAATTCTAAGTTTGGGAAAAGTACAAAAAGGACAAATTTGACAATTCCGTTGTAAGAAATGGCATCAACATCAAATAAAAAATATGAAGGTTTCTATGTGCTCAACATAATCATTTATGTCTATTCACAATACAAAAAAAATTCTAGTTCCTAATGGATTTTCTTCTACAAATGGCAAAAGTTAGTCTCTAAGATTAATTGGTGAGACAAATAAAAAAAGGGGTAAAATTGATGATTTCAAAGATCCGTAAATTTCATCTCAGAACTCAGAATTAGGTATGTGTATAGTCACTGGAAAGAAATTTTAGAGGATATTATGTCTAAAGGATCAAAATTTGGAGTAGTCCATCAATTTTCCTCGTAAATTGAGATAAAGAAGGGCATATAGCCTAATTAATGAAAATTTTACATATGCATAATTTCTAATAGCAATGATTTCTTGCACATTTTGAAAGTTAGAAGCACATGTAGAATATATCAAGTTTATTATGAGGTCAAGAGATATGGAGGATGCATAGGGAGCCTACATCCATGAAGAAGAAGTAAAAGGTTTGGATATCAACATGGGAATTGCATAAACATAATCCAATGGTCATAAGAGTAGGGTGGAGCCAGTAGCGATGATTGATACTATGAAGAGATTGATTCAGATTGTATCATCATATAATTTTTCATCTATCTTGGTACTTTTTGGATGGCAAAAAGTGGAGGAATTAGATTGCGAGGCCATTGTAGTGGCAAGTCCCAGTTTAGGAAATTAGGGATCATAACCTTTCCTATCCATTTTGAGGAATTAAATTGAATTTTGGGGGGCTACAACATATGAAACATATGTGCACACACTCAATTTTTATCTACACATCGATACCTTTACAATGGTGCAAAAATCACCTCAATTGGAGCTCATATGAGAAAGTTATTCCTCCCTCAAGTTGACCTACCTTGTTGACCACCATGGTATGATTTGATGCCACATCACCCCCCATTACCCACATATATGGGGATATACATGTGTGTTATTTCAATAATATTATAGAAGTTCTAAAACTTATCACTAATTGAGGGTTGAGGAAGTCAAAACCCTAACCCTAGATGGATATCAAGCAATGTTAAATACAGGGCTGCTAGGAGGAGAAGGGATTCCATTCTTTAGCATTGTATTTGTTCCATAGTTGAGAAGAGAATCGGGGAGTGGTATTTTGATAGAATAACAGAGGAGGAAAATATTATGTAGTATCTATACAAGCGAGTGTCAAAGGAAACTCCATAATGAGTGCCTCTTTCTTTATATTTAATTTCCATAACTGAAGAAAAGATAGTAGAAGATAGGCCTCGCCTTCTAGTTGGGTTTTCTCTCATATTGGATTTTCTATGATATATCTTGTGTTGATTTGTGTGTGGATGGTGTGTTATTTTGATAATTTATTTCATTTTTGTATTTCAATTATTTCACAAATTCAAGCAAAGCTAGTAATTAATTAATCTGGGATCTAAAGAAAATTAGTTTGCATAGTCTAATATTTGATAATATATTTTAAGATATATTATGATGAAATGTTCCAGTGGAATATCCATGGTAGTTTACAGATCATATTGGTATTAGAGTAGTTTTCTTTGGAGTATTTTTGGGAAGTTTCAGGATCCAAGAATTGGATTAAGAAAAAATTCACAAAACCCAACCCATGGCAAATGAGTCTATTCGCAACAATCCTTAAGATCCAAAAAAAGAGAGATTTGTGAGGATACAAAATAAATTCATTGACATATCTTGAAATATATCCCTGCTCATGGTGTCTCTAGCAAACAAGATCAGACCCTAACTTAGATATTGGATTAGAGGAGAAATTGGGAGAAAATGAAGACCTAGTAAAGGAGTCAAGGAAAGATCCCACGAAAGAGCATCCAATCTCTAGTTCCATTACCCCTTCATGGTCCTTATTTAACATGAAAGAAAAAGTGAATATCAAGCCATACCAAGGTGAGATTGATGTAGTAAAGTTGAATCATTGGTTGCAATATTTATAGGTCTATTTCAGTGTCCACCATATAGAAGAAGAGTAGAATATTTCATTTTCCAGACTGAAATTAAGGGGCCGTGCATTAAGCTGGTGGAAAGTTCACACTGAAACACTTAGGCTAGAGGGTGATCCACTAGTAACTAAGTGGGAGGATTTAAAAACCCTCATTAAGTCGTAGTTCTACCCTATTGGGTATGTAAGGAATCTAGCTAGACTATTGTAATTATTTAATGAATGATATTATATATGCATGTTCGGATGCATGGGATTTGAATTCCAATAGTTCCTTGAAGGGTCATTTATGTTGTTATTGGTAATGGTTCAATGGGAGGATCCTCACATTCAGAACCTGTTGGAGATCCCAAACAATGGATTTTGAGTTCTAAAATTTAAATCTCTTGTGCATCTCAGATGCACAAACCACAATAGATCAGTTCTTTTAATCCTACTAGAAGAAGATGGTGGATGTGATTTCTAGTAGCCAACATATACCAATGAAGTTTCTTAACAACTATAATGATGAGTTCTAATTCATAGTCGACATGAACTATTGTTTTGTGTAAAAAACTTCCAAGGGGAGTAGTTTCTACAAGAAAACATGTGGAACAACTAGATAAGAATCACATCAAGAGGTATTTAAAAAGATGGGCTAAGAAGATGCGATAAGAGGTCTAGGAGGCCAAAAATAATTTGGGGTGTTTCATCATCACCAATAGTAGTCCAAAAGAAAATGAAGTTTGTCATTTTCGAGCCCACAAGAAACCCGTGGGAAGAAGGCCAAGCAATCACAGTAGCTATTTAAGTGAGGACTAATGAAGAGGAGGAAGAGCTAGAAGAGATTGGTAGAGAGGACATTAAGAGACTTATAGGGATCATTTTTTCTAGTCAAAAATTTAAGCCTCAGATATGCATCGCGTTGGATATAGTGAATCATTTGACCTAAGCATCAAGCAACATGGTACTGAAAAATCCCATGGGATCACTGCTTTCTCAGTCCATGTCAATAGACATGGAGGTGACCAGCACAATTCAAAGGAGAGTGTGATAAGTAGTCAGTGTTACAACTCTAGGATATTATGTAGAAGTAGGGAATAGGTGAACATAGTTGGAATAGTTCCAAGGAGACATCACAACAATACAAAGATCCCCCGCAATTGCCTAAAATATTGACATATATACTTATAGTATTGGGACAGGTTCCAACAATGGGACAAACTAAGATTCTTGCAAGAAGTTCCATTGACTCAAATGGGTCCAAAATGTTTTGGAAAGGAATTAAATTTATGAAACACTCCAGTGGGTACCACAGTGGAAGTATTGTGGAACACCATTTTTATATATCAAGACTCTCTATTGGTTACAATAGGATGATCTAACCCTACCATATAAATACAACCTCATCATTATGTTGGCAAAGAAAAGTGGGTATTGGCGTTGGAAAGTAAATTGGGTGTGCTTGCAGAGGCTTCTTGATAGATCGATCAAGAAGCTGCAAAAAAGTTGTTAGAGTCCTAGGGAGATAAATTTGGCTCAATTTCCTTAGTGGGAGATCCACAAATGAAGGTCATTGAAAATGAATACATGTACAATAAATTTGGTTTGATGCAAACAAAATACATTAAATATTATCAAAAGGCGGCACTATAGTTCAGTCTCGAACAAATTCAGTGAGATACAATCAACAATCCATCATGTAGGAGTCCTGAACTAGATCTTAGAAAAGAGGCCTTCATATCATTTGAAGGTGAACATCCATAAACCTACAACAAGCCTAGGAAGAATTAAGTTGAAGGACAATTTTCTATATATCCATGGAAGTTTGAGTACATGGGTTAGCTCCAAATATAAGTCACATAATTCTCCTCAACCACAGATCCATCATTTCACAGATTAAAGACCATACAATCTCCACACGCAAGAAATTAAAGCACCAAACTCATCTTAGTTGGTGGATTATAGTTGTCAATTCTAAAACATTATGTCATTGACCCTTCTAAAGCATATATGTATGTTTTTTTATCTAAAGGAGTTGGTGCTTGGTGTTATTGTTATGACAAGGTGGTGTTCCTCTCCTATGGTTAAGCTTTGATATCTCTGCATCTATGGTTTGTGGCCACAAGTCATGATTTTTATTAGTCACTATTATCAACTATCCTTTATAGTTGGTATAATGGATATTATTAAATGTCAATATATATTTTTGTGTTCGTATATTACATGGATGATGCATTTCTTTTGGTTTTGAAATATGATGATTTTCTTTACTACATTAGATGAATAATTTTTAATAATGAATTTTTTAAAGAACTTTGCATCTATATTTTTTTCTTCTATGCACCACCTTTAAAGGAAACATCAAACATGTTTAGGGTGATACCCCCTTCTTTTGAAAGGTTGAAAATATTTTCATACTAAACTACATTGGATCTTTGTTTGTAACATCCCTAGTTTCAATCCCCATAAATTATGATGTATCTGTATAAATGTGATTTAGGTTGGTGAACCAATGTGTTGGGGTGAAGACCCCATATTGATTAATATGGTCGAGGACCGAATTGTATATTATGGTACTTTGAAAAAATTAATAAAATAGTAATTATTGGTTGTGATATGAGAGGGATAGTAACAATGGTGGGGGCTATGATTTCACAAGAGAGGGGGATAAAGGGGGATCCAAAGGGAAACTCGTGTCATTTGCTTGAGTTAATGTGTCATTACCATATAATCCTCCCTTTGACTTATTAGACACTTAAACATTGAATTCATGTAAGTGGGTGGGTGTGAGAAGTCACATCCCATAGTTATTGGGAGCATGGGGATGAAGTACAATCAACATTGGGGAGTGTGAGAGTCAAAATCCATGGGAGAAAAGGAAATTCGAATGGAAAAAGAGGACAATTTTCACATGTTGATTTTTGGGCAGCAAGAGAGGAGTTGAGTGATGGGAAGAGCACCAATCATGTTGAACTTGATGGAAACCATTATTGGGTTTTGTTTATGCTGGAAATGTGGCATGTGTGCCTATGGAGCTTTTCTTTTAAGGAAATGGCTCAAACCCCTTGTGAAGGTTGTTGTGAACACTCTTGGAGAAGATGAGAGTTCTTAGAGTCTCCATCTATTATATTCTTAGACAACTGAGTGCACTAGATCCCTGGAGGGATGTGGTAAGTCCTAAGGGATTGTTTGCAGTGAAGGGGGGTCTCATTCCTTGGGTTATGCGAATTGTGGGGAAGGGATTTGGTGGATTGGAAATGGCGTTGGAGTAGAACCTAGGTTTTGGGATACTAAATGTGGAGAGTGGAAAAACAAGAGGACCAAAACTCCTTGTGGATTCATAGCCTCAACTTGGGGGTGGCTTCCTATTGAAATAAAATGACCCGCTAGCCTATAGTTGGGAGGAACGTCCTTCATACGCAGCTAGTTAGTCATTTAATAAACAAATAAGTTTTTTGTTATATTTATGATGTTATTTCCATTGTGTATTTGTTTTATTGAATTATGTGTGTTTTTTGTTTTGTTGGAATAGTTGCATTCTTGGGTTTCTATTATGCTGTTAGATGCATGTTAAATTATGGGCCTATTTCCCCTTGATTATTTTATATGTATGGGGCATTTTAAATTTATTTGTTAGCACAAAGGTATGTTACAATCTGGTATTAGATATGTTGGTTCAACAATAGACCTGTATGGGCCAAGGATTAGCATGAATTTGGAAAAAAATGGTGTTACATAGTTTGGATCTGTGACGGATTTGGGGAAAATTGTGAAATTCATAGTGAAATTCCTAAATTTGGGGGTTGATAATGAGTGAAATTTGGAAAGGGATGCTAAATTAATAGTTTCAAGGTCATGTTTGACCATGGGAAGCTAATTTAAGAGCTTCCATGGCAGTCAAAAATGAAGGAACATTTTAGTCGAAAAACAAAATTTTAGCAAAACTATTAAATTTTTGAAAAATATTATAATTTTCAGGATCTTATGAAAATTCCATATAGATGATGATGTGGATCGTAATGTGACATTGACTGGAAAGGTCCATAGTGGAAATTCCATGGTGGTAGAAGGTAGGGGTTATGGAATAGAGTTGATGGATCAACGGTCGAGATCACTTGATTTTTAAGAATCAACGATCAAGATTTGTTAGTGAGTTTGGAGAGGCCCAATGAATTTTGTACTAGTTTGGTGAACCGATAGTTGAGATCACTCTGATATCGAAGATTTATGGTCCAGATCTAACACGGAGGATGATTTTCAGAATTTTTCCTTCGAAATAATTCTTTCGAGAAATATTTTCGAGCAAGTGCTTTCAAGAAAATCCTTGCAGGAGAAGGCTTGCGGGTTGCAAGTTTCACGAAGAACTGCGAGCGCGGTAATTTGATCCTCCCAATGGGAAAATTTCATGAAGATTTTTTCAATAGGTTTGTGGGCTATGTATTTTTGGAAGAACCACAAGTGTGGTAAAATGATCCTGTCGATGGGAAAGGTCCATGAAGGTTTTGTCGATAGGCTTGTGGGGTGCGGATTTCAGGAAGAACTATGAGCATGGTAAGTTGATCCTTCTTAAGGGAAAATTATGCAAAGGAATTTTTGACAGGCTTGCAGAAATAAGACTTCAGGAAATCCATAATACAAGGTTATCATGTGATCCCAATAAGAAAAGTCTATGAATTTAATCTCGATGGGCTTGTGGGTTGTGAGTTGCAAGAAAGTTATGAAAACATGTTATAGAGGCATTCTGACTAGAAATTTCTGAAAATATGTTCTCAATAGGCTAATGGGTTATAGGTTTTGGAAAAACCTTATAACATGCTACTCAACCACTCCGATGGGAAAAATTTGCAAGAGTAATTCTGACAAGCTTGCGGCTTGTAGGTTTCGGGAATACCTTAGGACAAGCAGAGGTCATATTAACAGGGTTCTATAATAGTACTAAATGTTTTGAATATGAATTCAACTTGTTTTATGGGTCGCTGCATTAGTTAACCAGTCAATTTCCACATATACTTTCAGGATTTTGAACGTCATAAATTTGCAGATGCATTTACAGGGACGCAACAACGTTTTTTAGGGGCTAGAAATATTCAAAACTATTTGTACCTTTGGTACACACAGTCTCTACTACTTAAATGAAATAACTTGGTTAAATATTTCCAATAACCCATTCTGAGCACAAAACAAAGCTTGTATGAGAAAGTTACAGTTGAAATAGTACAAGGTATAAATTAAGTATCATTTTACTTCCACTGGGAATAAATCCTTGCTCAAAAGTAAGTTTGGGGAATATGAGTGGTGTGTGGAAATATCATGGACCATAGAAGACATCCAAGGAACCAAAATTGGAATCTTTGTACCTGAAATTGTGGAGGATGGAAGAGAAGACACATGTAGTATAGAGGGATAAAAATGAGAAAATAGTGTAAACTTCTGCAGAGCATAACTATCAACCCAAATCACAGTTAAAGGTGAGATTTTGATAGATAAATAAAAAAATAGGCATGGGGATACCCTTTTGGACTCTTGGTAAAATTCAAAAAGAGTTGGAGTGGTGATGCCAAAATAGGGCAAAATCCACTATTATGGGACACTTTTGGGGGATTTTTGCGATTTTTGAAGGAGAAAAAGGACACCAAATCACAAATATAAAAAAAAAGTGTACTCAACATTTCATGCACTCATCAAACCAGATAGCTTTGCTTAAGTGAAGTTTTTCTAGAAATTCTTAGTTTAGAATATAGCCAATTTGGCTAAAAAATTTAAATTCTAGAAAAAAATGGGGGGTGAAAAAGAACAAAGTTGTCATTTCTAGATTGTTTCATATTTTGAATGGAGAATTATATCATAAATATGAGAGTTTTTTTAACTCAGCATCATCAATATTATCATTTTCTCGTACAAACATTTTTATGGTTCCCAACATATTTTCTTCTACAAGTGACAGAAGTTGACCTCTGAAAATTATTTGAACCAGTGAAATAGGTGCAAAAATGTGTGAAACTATTGATTTCAAGAAGCCATAAATTTGAGCTCATAAATTAGATTGAATAATGAGTCTGGCCATTGGAAATTTCATCTATAGGAAAACATGACAGGAGGATTTATTTCTGTAAGGAATCATCTGGTTATTTCATAAAGTTGCAAGAAAAGTGGAGTTGGATTCAATGAACCATGCAACCATTTAAAGTGGAAGTTCTCCAAATAATGTAAATTTTGGAAAACAATTTCCAAATATTGGAGGTACATGCCAAAGGTGAGTATTATTTCAAAAAGAGTTTTGATACTCATTATAGTTCCTATGCAGAGGTATAGAGACACATTTAGAAATGCAACATCTTGGTAATGGAAAAATGGGTTGAGCTTAATAATAGGGAATTGTTGATAAGCAAGGGAGAACTCAAGGACAAAGTGTTATTTCAAGATATTTTATCTTTTTAAAAAGATCATATGTCATTAGTGAATATTCTGTGAGCATGTTGTAGATTATAATTACAAGGTCCAATTTAGAGTTGGTTGAGACAATAAAGAGCTACAGACGGAAGTCCAAATCTATAGAGCAGGTAATGGAAAGTGGCTAAAGGGTTGAGAAATACCATAGCCAAATTAGTGCTTAACTGCTATAGAGTCTAAATGGCTTGCAAAGGAGAATCAACAGAGATTCTCACATAAAACATAAACCCAATAGGTGAATGATGTCATTGATGGGAACAGAAAGGCAAGGTAAGACTTCATAGACATGAACAAAAAAATGTAATGATGGGTGAAGAGCTTGCCACAAAATAACAACAAGGAACTCATATATGGTGAGTGAGTCATAGGATGGGAAAGTCATCTCTGAGAGAAGGCATAAAAATGTCTAAAAAATGATTCCTAGCAAGGAATTATTCCCCTTTTGTCAAAACGTATTCAGAGTAAGAAGGCCACTTGTGTTATTAGAGTGCGCAGTGGAAGTAGGGTAAATGTACAAAGAATTCAAGGGAGAATATTGTGGGTAATGCAGGGCTTCACAAGAAATTACTCAATGGAGTAAACAAAAGTGTTCAAAATTTTGAGAAAGTCAATGGGATACTAGAGATAATAACAATGGATTTCATAATGTTGATGGTTAAGACTATTTGAAAGTACTTTAGTATTAGGATGATGGTATGATATAAAGTACAACATTCCAATTTTCTTGAATATTCCAGCAATGTAAGGTTAGAACATGATTTCCCAAGTGGAGGCCATGGCCAATAAGGAATATTGGTTGGAAGCGCAGAATGGCCAAGTGGAACTTGGATTGAAAAGTTCAGATCATAAAATAGTGGTTCATATATGAGAAGAATGACAATGAACATGATTTCAGGGATCTAAAAGTATTCAAGGAAATCTACAAGGAGCACAATAAGTTAAAACATATATGCATTGGAGTGCATGATAGAAGTGATGCATGATGCATACAAAAAATATATAATGCATGTGCATGAAGTGGGAATGATGAGATTGAATGCTTAATTCATAATGATGTGCATCTATGCATGTGGACATGCATGAACATGCTTGTGGCATGCTTGTAGACTAAAAGTAGTATGTTGTTATATGTGAAATAATTATGTCATGGTAATTGAATCAAACTATTAATGATGGATTGTGTATCCAGGAAAAATGTTTATATCATGGATAAAAATGATGTTAACGATGTTGTTGTTTTATTTGAAATGCATCCATATGAAGACAAAGGAGGATGGTTGGAACCCTGATCAAGAGGTTGGTGAAGGGAGCATATGAGTTTATACAAAAAAAAATATCAGTTGATCAGGTAGCATCATGCAATGTAATAATTTCCATGCAAGTATGCATTTGGGTTGCTTATGATGCATAAATGCTAAAGGGAATTGAGGTAAGAGTTCCCTCAGTTAAATTTTCAATATTTGAATTGATGTAAAGGTCGAGGGCCTTGAGTATACAAATGTTGTTTAATTCTCATTTATGAGAAATTTAATTGCATGTCATGTTATGTTGGTTATGAAATCATAACCAAGTCAAGCAAGGAGACATATTCTTGCCATAACAATGAATTCCAATAGAGATAACCATTTGTGAGGCTATGTTGTGGTTGATAAGGAAGGGTTATTGCACCATACAAGTGCTTAATGGTCTTCCCCTGTATAACCAATGGTTGGACTACAACCTCTTTGTCGACACTGAATAGCACCAAGGGATTATATTCCTAGTGTTGTGTGTGGGTTGAAAATGAAGGTATCCAAATGATCGAGCAAGTAAATGGGGAATATTTTGGATGATGTGATGCGGCATTGATTATACCTTCCAACTCACCATGGTGGAATACATGACATAGATATGTGGTATTCCGGAGTCAATGCAAGGATGCATTGTGTGGATGTGGCAATGGGTATTGGGACATTGTTTTATCGATAATGTGTCATTGCATTATGAAAATATCAGTATGCTAGATGATGCGTCTACAAGGAATGTTAGTTTCATTCCATGTAATATGAATAATAGTTGGAAGTGATTGAATTTTTAGAGTAATATAATTCTAAAATCACTTCGTGGGTTGATTGCAAATATTGCAATGAGATGATAATGTGCATGAATAATCACTATTTGTTTAGTTGAATTAAACTTGAGAAAATTGTAGGAAAAATAGTCTTGGATATGGAGATGGTGTAAGCCCATAAGGAAGAATGATGCATGTTGTTGCAAGAACCAAACATTTTGATAAGAAATAGCATGATTAGGAAACTTGATTTCCTATTTGAAACAAATTTGGAATAAGTGAAATACTATGATGATATCTCATGATGATTTTGTGTGTGTGATATAGATGAGATGATGGATATTGAAGTTGGACAACTCGGGAAGAAGGATACTATTAGGACACTTGAACCCTATGATTTCCATAGGTTACATATTACAAATGGAAGTTGTTAGTAAGTTGTAACTCTCCTTGCATGTGAAATCCTTGGCAAGACAGACCGCCCAAGGGACTATGTAGTAGAGAAGGGGATGCATGAGACTGGAGGGTGAGTATAGAAAGGAAGAGGAAACTTAATAATGCATATGGCATGGTGGATAAAATCATGAGGGTGTGTCGGGAAATAACAGTGAGCCAAATTCGTTCCCATGGTAGCTTTTTGAAGCACATGATATCCATACATATAAGTATCATATTATGACTACAAAATTATTTTAATACATGTTTATATTTTGGATTTGAGAACTATTATGAATAAGATAATTGTTATATTATAAGGGTTATAACATGTATGTTTTCATGATGGTTGTATAGGAACAGTTGAAGAATGGAACCATAAATTGAGTTCCAATAAAGAAGAGCATCAAAGAGAAGAAGAGATCAAGAATAAAGGCATGGAATGAGTAAATTCCATTGGAATTGTTGTAGCTTGAAGGAGGCAAAGTGGAGTTGAATATGCAATGTGGGAAGCACATTTGAAACTATTTGAAAGTTTGAATATTCCATTATCATAGCTAGAATTCCTAGTGCCACAGCTCTAAGACTTTATGCCCGACATTGCGCTAGAGCCTTGGAGGGAATTGGTACAACTTGAGGGACTATGATGCAAAGAAGGGGGCACACTTTCTTGGGTTGTGTAGGTTGAGGGGAATGAGAGAATATTGGTTGGAATTGTTGTGGGAATCGATAAATTGTGAAATTTGTTGCAGTTGGAATTCCTAAAGTTGTATCTCAGATACTTCATGTCCAGCTATGAATTGGAGCCTAAAGGGGAGTGGTACATACCAAGGGACTGTAGAGTAGAGAAGGGGGTACACTACCTTAGGTTGTGTATACTAAGGGGAAATGTATATTGTTGGTTGGAACTATTGCCAGAATTATAAAATGGGAAAATGTTGTGTATTATTTTGGGCTAAAGTGTCTATGTATATATGTCTTGGCCAAGGTGCATGTGTATATATGTTTGGGATGGAATGCTTATGTGATATTAGGCCAAAGAGCCTAGAATTTTAATATGTATGTACATATTTATGGTGTTGTGCATTGAGAGCAATGAAAAAATAAGGGGTGGGGAATGTAACATCCCCATTTTCAATCCCCACAAATTATAATGTAATTGTATAAATGCAATTTAGGATGGTGAGCTGATATGTTGGGGAGAAGACCCCATATTGATTAATATGGTTGAGGGTCGAATTGTATATTATGGTACTTTGAAAAAATTAATAAAATAGTAATCGTTGTTTGAAATATGAGAGAGATAGTAATGATGGGGGGCTATGATTCCATAAGTGAGGGGGTTAAAGGGGGATCCAAAGGGATACCCATTTCATTTTCTTGAGTTAATGTGTCATTACCATATAATCCTCCCTTTGACTTATTAGATTCTCCAACATTGAATTTATGTAAGAGGGTGGGAATGAGAAATCACATACCATAGTTATTGGGAGCATGGGGTTTAAGTAAAATCAACATTGGAGAGTGTGAGAGTCAACCTACATGGGAGAAAAGGAAATTCGAATGGAAAAAGAGGAAAGTTTTTATATGTTGATTTTTGGGCGGAAAGAAAGGATATGAGTTCTAGGAAGAGCACCAACCATGATAATATTGATGGAAACCATTATTGGCTATGTTTATACTAGAAATGTGGCTTGTGTGTCTACAAAAATGGGTTGTGTTCATGTGGATCATTTCATGTTGAGGAAATGGATCAGCATCCCTATGAAGGCTATTGTGAAAACTCTTAGAAAATCTGAGAGTTCCTAGAGTCCTCGGCTGTGAGATTCTTGACCAACCTAGTGCACTTGAACCCTGGAGAGAAGTGGGAATTCCTAAGAGATTGTGGGCATTGAAGGGGGATCCCATTCCTTGGGTTTTTCAAGTTGTGGGGAAGAGAGATGGTGGATTGTAACTTTTGTTGGAGTAGAAATTGGGTTTTGGGATGTTAAATATGGAGAGTAGACAACCAAGAGGGCCAAACCTCCTTGTGGACTCATAGCCTCGGCTTGGGGGTGGATTGTTGTTGAGAAAAAAATAACAACAAGCCTATGGCTTGGAGGAACATCCTTTGTACGCAGTCAGTTGGTTATTTTATAAATAAATACGTTTTATGTTATGTTTATGATGTTATTTCCATTTTGTATGTGTTTTATTGAATGTTGTGTGTTTATTGTTTGTTGGAATAGTTGAATTCATCGGTTTATATTATGTTGTTCGATGCATGTTAAATTATGGGCATGCTTCCCC
This sequence comes from Picea engelmannii, assembly GCA_009831015.1. NCBI lineage: Eukaryota > Viridiplantae > Streptophyta > Pinopsida > Pinales > Pinaceae > Picea > Picea engelmannii. The sequence goes on along the minus strand of ML777432.1, from coordinate 635,685 downwards.
TTGGTTATTTTATATGTTTCATTTTTAGCAGGAAAGCATGTTACATTATTGGACCCCTCTAGGTTACAAAATGAACCAACACCACCTAAGAGGGATGTGGAACACGAGATATATTTATTTTATGACTCTCCATTGATAAATATAAGACTATATAGACAATCCACATTATAAGTAGATGAAGTGAAGGTGTGATTTCAACAATTGTTGGAGCAAGGAGTCATACAACCAAGCACATCACCTTGTACGACACCTATCATCATAGTACCTCAAAAGGATGGGACTGCAACAATGTGTATCAACTACAGAGATCTAAATGAGATCACCCTCAAGAATCAATATTAACTTTTGTATTAACGATTTGTTGGATTAATTACAACATGGCAAGTACTCCACCAAACTAGATCTCCAATAGTGATATCACTAGGTGTGATTCAAATAGGAAGACACTAGGAAAATTACATTAAAGATAGTGCAATGTCTATATGAGTGGTTGATAATGCCTTTTTGTTTATGTAATGCACCAACTATAATTGTGTGTTTGATGAATGATGTATTGTGTCCCTTTCCTGATTCATTTTTAATTGTGTACTCGGATTATATGCATCAACTATGGAAAACTTTCATAAATGTGATATTTCCTAGCAATCGTTGGTGTACTTGGGTATGTTATTGGTTAAGGGAAACTCAAAATCAACCCTCCAAATATGGAGGCCATCATAAAATGGACAACTCCTACCAATGTCACTGAAGTTAGGATATTTGTAGGTGTAGGGTAGTACCTTTAGAAATTTATGGAATCATTTTCAATTATGGTTGCACCACTCCATGCAATAAAACCAATGACAAGAGTTTCCAATTGGGAAATAATCAATAAAAGGATCTTGAATAATTTAAACAAAATATTATATAAGAATTGGTACTTTAATTTCCCAATTTCCAAAACCCCTTCAAAGTGAATAAAGATGCAAGTGGATATGATATAGGAATGGTGTTGATGAAAAGAGATACATTAGTTTTCTATCATTTTGAATTGTTTCATGAATAAATCGTGAATTACCCCACATATGACAAGGAGCTCTATGCTCAATTGAAATATTTCAAGAAATGGAAGTACTATTTGATGGTAAAGGAGACCATCATCCACATTGATCACCAATTTATACAATATTTGCAAGCCCAAAGTAAGATTCAACAAAAAATACACCACAAATTAATGGTAATTCTACAATAGTTTCATCTCATCATCAAGCATATGAAGGGTAGTACTATCAAGTTTCCAGACATGTTGTTAATACCACCATCCAAGATCAAGCTTTGGGTACTTTTATCTGCATTGAGTATTTCACCCAATGTTATTAGAATTGGTTCAGTGACCTAACCAATCAACCCCAAAAATGTGAAAGTGGACCATACCGGAAAAAAACTGGAAAAAAACCGAAAAAAAAATGGTCGACCAAATACTACATAAAATATTCAAATTTTGAAAAAAAAACATATATATTCGCATGCATCCATATGAACCCAAACCATTTATACACAAATATGCAAATTTTATTATTTATATAGAAAGTAAGAGTGCATATAACCAAAATAACACCAAGTGCAATCCATCTATGAACCAAAATACATCAACAAATAGGTTGTAAATGCCCTCTAGAGTCCAAAACAAATCATGCTACAACAAATAACTAAATATAATAAAAATCATTGCCTATATTAGGATCCTCATCATCAGTGTCACCCTCTAAGCATTAAAATAAGATAGAAAAAGATTAGCATCCCTAATAAGTAATTTTACTTTAGTGAAAGGTACATTTTTATTAGGGTAATGACAAAAGAGTTTAACAATCAATTCCATCAACATCAATATACATAGAGGGCTTGGTGCTCTTGATTAAATGTCAGTTCCATACCCTCATACATGATAGAATCCAGTGGAAATGTTGCAATCCTACCAATCTTGAAATCCTGAAAACTGTTAAGTCTGCTAAATTTTGAATGGGACCTATAATTCTACTTTCTCCATATGAAGTCAAATAAGGTTGGAACCACTCTCAAACATCCTGAAAAAATTATGGTAATGTTAAAAATTTAAGTAAAAGGATGAAAATGAAAGATAAAGGAGAATGTCATGTTTACTTAATTAATTTTCATTAATTACTAGGTTTAAGTAGGCCCTAGGGTTAGTTAGTAGGCCCCCCTCTATTAAAAAAATTATTTTTTTTTAAATTTAAATTTGCGGGTCCTAGATGCGTCATACATATCCAGTCGATTTGGTACCAAACTAGTCAAAAATGGTTCATGGAATCCAATTTGATTGGTTTTTCCCAAAAACCAGTCCAACCAGATAGTTTTAACAATTCCTAATGGTTTTGATATCGCTTTCACCCATGATGCATACACATAATACGAGAACTTCAAGGATGTATTTCAATAGTTACAAGGCCAATTTCATGAAGAAGAAAGTGATAAGAAGGATGAGTACTAGTTCCAAAATGGGTTGTTCTACATGTTGGATAAGCTTTGTATTCCTAAAGGTGAGAGGAAATAACTTATAAGATATGATCACACCTCCAAAGTTGCAATTCATTTTGGTGTTGATAAAATAGTAACCAACTTGTAGAGGTACGTGTACTAGACCATAATGTTAGAAGATGTAGCTCGGTTCATTAGAGTATGCATACTTTTTCGTACAAGTAAATATGATAATAGGAAGCAACATTTATATTGTCCCTTCATTATACCTACTATACCTTGGGAGAGTATCTTCACAAATTTTATGGGTGGTTTACCATGAACTAAGAAGGGACATGACTATTTATTCATGGTAGTGAAAATACTTAGTAAGATGTGTGTCCTCATTCCCTGTAAAAAAGACCATTAGGGGACAATATTGTTCTTTGAGAGGGTTTGGGTGCACTACAAGATACCAAGAAAATATTTTCAAACAAAATTATACCAAATTCATTGATACCTTTTGGACTACACTTTGGAGAAGATGGACACCAAACTAAAGAGATCTACAAATTCCCATCCACAAATAGATGGACGAGTATACATGATCAACAAGACAATAATCCTTTGAGGGGTTATAATAAAAAACATCCAAGGACATGGGATGATAATTTTATCTACATTTAGCACTTTTATAAAAGAACAATCCATGCTTCCACCAACAATTACCCTTTTGAAACTTTATTCAGATATTTCCCACCTTCACCTATATATGTTGTGCATGGACAACATGGAGGAGAGAAGGAAAACGCCACAACCAAAACATTGAAAGAAAAAAAAAATACATAGATAATATTAGTCATATATTTCTGTATGTACAACATGAACTAATGAAATCATGGGAGAAGAAAAAGGAAAGGCATGATTAGCACAAAATTGAAAAGTCATTCAGGGTAGGAGAATGAGTCTAGTTGCACTTGGTAAGAAATTAAAATCTTCGATATATGGTCCTTTTGAAGTGTTGGAATAGCGAGGTGATAATGCTTAAAGACTCAATGTACCTCCATACATGCCTCTTTACTTTGTTTTACTAATTTAGGGGGGTTTTGTAGTTCAATCATTCTTCTACTCATCGAGAGATTTCCAACTATCCAAAGGGCACCCCAATTGGCATCTATATGAGAGAGTTATGCCTTTGAAAAGTTATCATATGCTTTGACCACTTTAGTTCCAAGTGGATGCTACATCAAAGTTCATTACTCGTACATGTAAAGCTAGTCATTTGGACCTCCTTGAATAGTCTAGAGATTCCAAAATCCTAACCCTAATCGAGAAGTGAGGAATGAAAAAACTTTAACCCTAAAACTAATGGATATAAATAATGTTAAAAACTAAGATAAAATAGAAGAAAGGGGTTACTTTCCTATTGTGTTAATTTTTTGTTCTATCATTGAGAAAGTAAGAGGAGTGGGATATTAAAATAAAACAAAGGAAGAAGATGATCGTGTAAAAGAGGAGTGGGATTTCAAAATAAAACAAAGGAAGAAGATGATTGTAGTAGCCTATCACGGGACACAATGTCTATTGTAATTAATAGAGAGAATATTTCTTTGTATCTTGCAATGTAAATGTAAAAAGAAAATACCTAGTGACAATGTCTATTTCTTGTTCGATTTTCCACATTTAGATACTTATAGTACATCTTTTGTTCATTATATTAATAATGTACTCATTTTACTAATAAAACTTTTATTTTCCAATTAATTTCCATATTTAATATTGTATGTTTATAATATTGCATATTGATCATAATTAATATTAACACATCCTCAATGGTTAGTAAAACTATTCTCAATGGTCATTATATGATAGTGGAAATACTTTGGGGAAACATAAATCATATCTATGTGGGAATGTTAGAATGTAGTATTTTTAAAGAAAATTGAGGTTGGAGCACGTTGTATTTATTATTTTCTAAAATAATATGGCTTCTAGAAATTCATTAGCAGGTATGTGTTTGAAGCTTTACTTGGGAAATATGCCCAAAAAAATGAATATATCGTAATTTCATGGTTTTTAATTGTGGATAGCAATATTTTGATCAAAATCTTAATTTATGTGTCTTTCTAAGGCAATTTTGTTGCACTTGAAGAATGTGTATCTCCATTAATTCTCAATATTTGATGTAGGAAACTATTTAATTAACTAAGAACTGAAATTTATTAATGGGACATGTCGACACCCAACATATGGAGAAAATAGATTCACCGCATGAATTCTGGTGTGCATTTCACATCTAATTTTCTAGAAATTGCCTTTAATTTTCTTCGTGGAGAGAATACATCATAAGCATCAAGCTAGGTAGATGAGTTGTCTACCCAAAATAGTAGGCAAGCTTTCCAACACCAACAACTCTTGCATTGTTTGCTCAATTTCCAAAAATTATTGAATTCAACGAAGCTGGAAATAGAGAGGGATCTATATAGTGGTTGGGAAGATTGTTTTCCTCCACACTCGGGTTCAATTATTGTAAATGACATGTTGACCCTTTATGATGAGGCTATAAGGATAGGTGTGGTTCTAGGAACCCCCTTGAGTGGGACCGCCTTTGCAGGTTTGTCTAGAGATGTCTCATTCCTTGCAAGGTCATAAGTTTCTTCTAGGCGATGGCTTGAGGACTGTTGACACTATCCTAGGGTTTATAATAGTAGCGAGCCAAATTTGAACTTGGGCCTCACCCAAATAATCCCAACAATCATTTTATATAATACATGGATTTCGTTTAATAATGAAGAATTAATCCCTTAGATTGGATCATACAGTTAGCTATTTATTTTAATGCACTATTATTTCTCTCAGCAACACCATTTTGTTGTGGTGTATATGTAATAGTATGTTGCATTTGAATACCATGTGCAGTGCAGTAACTTGTAAATTTTTTGTTCACATATTTACCTCCATTATTTTTTCTTAAACTTTGAAGTTGATGTCCAAATTGTTTTTCTACAAGAGCCTTGTAGGCCAAAATAATATTAAAAAATCCACTCTTAAGTTTTAAGAAGTAAACCCAAGTGCATTTGGAGAATTCATTAATAAAAGTTAAAAGGTACTTGCACCTAGAGAAAGAAGGAGAAGAAAGAGAACCACACAAATCTCTATGAACAAACTACAAACGAGTCGAGGCCTTCCAATAGAAATGTTTTTCAAAACTATCACGATGAAGAACATAGACAACACAAATGCCATCTCTGCAAAAAAAAGAGTATGACTAGTCATTATGTGTTGATTACATAGTTGTTGAAATAAGCGATGGTTTAGATGAACAAAACGGTCATGTCAAATTTTGATCAAGTCATCGCAATGAAGAAAAAAAACTGATCGAAAATATGATGACCCAAAGTTATCAAATTTGTACAACCTATTAATATCAACAACAATTCTAGTTGATAGGACATACCTAGGAAATTTTAAATCCTTGATTAAAACTTGGTGAGGTGAAAACTCTATAGTTTTAACTTCAAATGAATGAGCGATTTGATACACTGATAGAAGGTTGTAGGAAATAACATTACCTACCTACCTAAATTGTATACCTGAATTTTTCCAGAGCCTAAAACACTAAGAGATATATCATCGCCAACAAATATTTGTTTGTTGTTACATTTAGTAAGAAGGTAAAAAATGGCTTTATCCTTAGCCATATGATAATATGCTTCGGAATTAATAAGCCACTCATCATAAGAAGAAGTAGAGGTTGCATTAAAAGAGAAACTAGAAGCAGAGAGTGCATGTCCATGATAAGAAGAGGTAGTAGAAGAAGAATCAAGATTGATGTTGTGATTCCTCATCATTACTTCTAGGGATTTCATCTATTTAAAACATTCAGACTCCATATGACCATCTCACCCACAAAAGTTGCAAACACTATCAATATTCTTACTTTTATATTTTTCTCCTTTATCACCATTAGGATTAGAAGCTAACTGGAAGGGTTTGGGACCCTTGCTTTGTTTATTGCTACGAAAATGTTGTTTTTTAGGATGCTTGGATTTATCTTTCTTCTTGGCAACTAAGGATTTTTTAGATGTACTTGCATTGTTGATTACTTCAAGTTTCAAAAGTTTATCTTTCTCTCTAATCATAGAATCACAAAAATACTCAAGAGTAGGTTCTTTATAAGAATCCCCTAGAGCTTCTTTAGTGGCATAAAAGGTATATACAAACACAGAATATGTAGTACCAAGCTTAGAATGAATAATGTATATGCAATGGTCATCATTTAGATCTATTTTACAATATTTAAGCAAAATTCTAAGTGTTTTGAACTTAGATAAATAATCTTCAATGCAAGGAAAATCATTGGGACTTAAAGTCATTAACTGATTTTCAATCTAGTGGGATTGAATAATATTGTGTTTACAAAACACATATTCAATATTTTCCCAAGCTTCATCTAGTTCATCAATTCCTTGAAGGTGAAATGGTAAATCAGGATAGATGGACATTTTGATTAATCCACGTGCTTCGTCATTTTTACTATCCCATTTGGTTTTTCTTTTTAGCATTAGTGGAGGTTTGTTCTTTTCCCAAGGTGATCTGGTCCAATCATTTACTTCTTAGTACAACCTCCATATGGGATTTCCATGAGAAGTAGTTGGTATTGGTAATAAAAATATCACTCGGAGAAGCCACATCAAAATGTGTAGGTAATATGGATTTAAAATATAAATCTAATGGTCTTGATGGAAATCTCTCAAAAAAATAGGTTGTTTAAGAAAACGGCAGTGAAAACGGACTTCATATGTGAAAGTTATGTTATTTTTAAAAAAAGTGTAAACAATAACCAAAGTGCCATGTGGAAGATAGAAGTTGGTCCATGCGGTGATTCCCTTCCTTCTTTAACTTTGCCTATAAACTTACTTTTACAAATAAGTTACTTATGAAGTGGCCCACTTTTATAGAATAAGTGAGATTCACTTTTACAATGAAGTTACTTTATAAATGAAAGTTCCATGCAAAGTAACCAAAAAAATATTAAAGTTACTTTATATTGATTCACTTTTAAAATTTAAGTGAAATACACTTTACAATAAAGTTATGAGATAACTCTGGTTTGCATGAACATTTTCTTCAAAAAGTAACTAAAAAAGAGACGTGAACTCAAGACCTCTTATTAAATAAAGCAACTTCAACCAAGTGAGATAGTGCAAAACACACAAAAATATTAATGAAGGAGGATGGGTTTGTTGTTTTTTTTGTTGTTGTAGCTCTGCCTCAAAGTGCATGCTTACCAAAAAAAACTTGTTTTCACATGCTCAAACAAAAACAAAAGAATTTTTGGGAAAAAAAAAATTGAATCTCAACAAAAACAAGGTTAAATATAAATTAGCTTACCCGGAAAATACAAGTTTTCTTTATGTTCTTTATTTGTTGAGCTTGCATACAGGGCAAAGCAAAGAGCATACACAAAAGAGAAAACACTTTTTTTTCCTAATTTACTGACATTGCACAAAGCAAAAGGTGCAGAGCATATGCAAATTGGAAAGAGTAGCAACTCAAAAAAAATAGAAAACCGAAATAATAACTCTGTAAAAAAAATTAAAAGGGCGTATTCAGACTTTATACCTATGGATCTGACTAAAATGGTCATATCTTGGGAAAATGGAAACCTTTTCGAGTGAAATGAAAAAATTTTCTAACTAAAAGAAGAACTTCAAATGCAATGAAATATTCCTCTCAACCTAGAAATGTACAAAAATAGAAAAACCCAAAAATGTTGCAACACAACTTCAAGATCTTAATCAACAATGAGAGTGAGTCTTCAAACCTCACTCTGATACCATGTTCAACAAAATAGGGTATTCCAAAAAATAAAAAAATGCCTTCAATAGACACTCACATAACCATATCAAAGATCAACACACAATTTTTTTACATGATTAAAACCCTCATAGAGGGAAATAGTCCACGGCCCTAGCCAACGTGGCCACTTGAGGAAATATATTAATGCAAAAGAAAAATATTTTACAAAATAGTTTCTCATAATCGATCATCAGTAAATTACCCTCCATGTTATTTAAATAGAGATCATGGACCAATCGAGTGTTAGGCCACTGATAAATGTAGTCATTAAGATCGAGGAGAATATGAGTCGTTAGATCACTCTATGTCTAAAACATATTGTGACCATCAGATTACATAATTACAAATGCATACTAAAGGAACACATTTTTACCTAAATACACATTAGACCAAGTTGATATTAGCTAACTCTTAAGTGTCTAAATATCCTAACAGGGTTCATACTAAAGAGAGGAGCCTTAGGTTACCATGAAATGGGAAACAAACAACAAAACAACAAACAAAATACAGAGGTTTTGCATATAATAAATGGTTACACTATATAATTGAAAAAAAAATATTGTATCCACAATACAAAATATTGTAATTCTTATTGTTTATTCCATGCTTTAAATCATATGCATGATCTTCCCCATTACTCATTGTAGAGGCTAAGGCTAATTTCTCCCCTTTATTCCCCCATTTTTACCATGCCTCTCCTCCATTTTTACCATGCCTCTCCTCTTTCTTTTAGTCTGCATTTTATTTTATGTGGATAATATTAAGACTCAAGAAACTCATGTGCATGATCCTCCCCATTATTGATTGCAAAGGCCAAGGATAATTCCTCCCCTTTATTCCCCCATTACTTACCACACCTCTCCTCTTGGTTTTATCCTACATTTTATTTAATGTGGATTATATTAAGCCTCAAAAGGGTCAACTAATCATTATTCATGCTTAGGACCCATTAAAAACACCAAACATCATTATACCTCATATGGAAAATAGATGTTGATATATTTATTTATTTAATCTATATCTAAATCCGCCATGAATATTCAATTGGACCATCATTAACTTATCCAAGAAAAAAGAAAAAGAATACCTTCCTCCTCATACAACTTAAAAGAGTGAAACGGAGATTCTTCCCTACCCATGTACACCTAAAATTGAAAAATTTCTTCGATTAAAATTGATCACTGAAATGGAGATTTGTGATTTACAAGTGTTGTCTGAGTATGGAGGAAAGGGTTTGTTATCCTAAGTGGCACTTTGAAAACCATTCAAACAAGAATACTAGTAGCATACACTATCTATGGACTTCTTTCTAATTTTGAATATGCATCATTGGCAGATGGAAATTTGGCAACCTAAGTAGCAACCACCTGTAGAGAAATGAGAGACTTTATGAAGAAAGACTTTAATCTCCATAAGGAGTATGGAAATCCCTCATTTCTATATGCATTCATAAGTACAATGGAATATTTCTTGAGAAAATTGATGTAATTGTCACACACCTCCATTCTCATGTTGTCCAACATAGTGAGTTAAGGAGACCATACGCTTCTGAATTTGAATAGGAACCGTCAAATACAAACCAAAAACTATCATAATTTATACCCAATTAATAAACCCAACAAATACATGAAAAAAAACAAATAAAAGGTAAACCCACTAAAATATTTATCTATCACATTTCAAAATCATCAAAATACTATCTAATCAATGAACAAGGCGAGGTATTGATCAAAACCTAAAGATCGAGCATAGTGAGACACCAAATCAAATACAAAGAAGCCCTTATCTCATTCATGTTTTTAGTTGTGGAAAAAAGGTAAGTATTGGAGAAATAGAGGATTGTTTCTGAAGAAATGGCCCTCATTTGCATCATTTCTTCAAAAGCAGTTTTGGGCACTCATAAACATTAAAAATAAAAAAAATAGAGTACGATGTTTTCTTTTGTATTCCATTTCTTGGTTGTTTTATGAATGAAACGAGAGCCCTTGTCACATTTTTGGTAAATAGACCTTAATTGGATGAGCAAGGAAGATAATATCTAGAAGGGACCATTGAACTCCAACCTTCCCACTCATGCAATAGGTCACTAGTCATAGAAGGGATAGCCAAGACCATTTGAAGTCATGGGAGTTTTGAAATGATGGTAATCTTCACTTGTAGGTACTTGACATAATGGATAAATTCCCTCATTATTGTACTACTAGGGTATGGATTAATAGTGATTACCTTGGCACACATGTTGAGGAGATTTATGCACAAGAGGAAATGTGACACATAGTTAGAGGAGGAGTACCTTGCATGAGGATACTTGGATAGAAAACCACTATGGAAGAGAAAGCATTGGGATAAATACTCATTAGATAGTGCACCATCTTGTAGGAGGGGTGTTGAGACCAAGGAGGGTCATGATTTGATCCAGATTGTATAGGGAATGAGATGAAACATACATAGAAATATAGTAGAGATAATATTAATATAGTGAAACCCAAAATTCTATTAACGAATTAAATAGTGGAATATTGTCCAACACATATTGGCTAGAATGGTGGTATCTTATCTCTAAAGAGAGAGAGAGAGAGATGGTGGCTATGCTCATTCACAAAAGCTAATATAAGAGGTCAAAAGGATGGCCTTTTAACATAAATAAAGAACCCTAAAGGTCCAAAATCATAAACCTAGGGGGTGAAGCACCAAAAGACGTTTTGAAACACCCAAAAGATATTTTTGAGCATTAGTTTCTACATCAATTTTCCAGGTGCGTAACTTTCGCATACAATCTTTCTTTGGCATGCATAGTAGCTCGTTTGAAAAATATAACCCAGGACTATGATAAAATAGTGTGGCGTGTATTTTCCAAAGGTAAATATAGGCCCTTACCCTTTATCAAAAAATCATCATTTAGGGCCTCAAAATGGCCTCAAAATTTTAGGACCCAAAAAATCCCAAAAAATTATAACAAATTTCCAAGATGGAGAACTATGTTGAGTCAGTGGAAGAGGTGAGTGACCACCAATATCCACCTAAATCGGTCCTCCTCCCTAGAAATAAATGGTCCCCATTACGTCAATTTCCCACAGTAGATGGGAAAAATTTTGTTGAATATGAATCTTGGTGAGTCATTTTCCTTGTTGAAGAAGTTGTCATGCTTTGATAACTTGATAGAGTTGGATGTTGTGTTGGCGATTTCCCTTCATATTGTTTTCCATGATCCCATACACTTTATATTTCTCAAGGCGACCAAGATTGAGTTTCGTAGGATCCAATTGCTTAGCCACCTCTGAGGTGTCCAACAAAGGTGAGAAATATGGTCGAAGCAGCTCCACATTAAAGATTGGGTGCAAGTCAAGGAAAGGAGGAGTACTAAATTCGAAATCATTTTCACCCACAACCTTTGTGATGGTGTAAGGCTCATATTGGAGTGGTTTTAGCTTCTTTTCAGGGCCCATGAGGTACTCTTTCTACAAATACAACTAGACCTTTTCACCAACCTAAAATGTGTGTGGAACCCGATGTTGGTCATGTCATTACTTGTACTTGGCATTGGCCTTCTGCAATATATCATGAACATGTTTTTGGAGGTACTGGATCCATTCAAAAAATTTGGATTATTTATCTACCTCGATCTGAGTGTGGGAGGACTCTATTGGTGAAGATGGAATGGGAAGAGCTACATTAATGGGGGCCAATGGATAGAACTATAATATCCCCATTATAAAAAAAAATGGTTTTTTTTCTTAATTTACCAACATGGACATTTTGGAAAATAGTTTCATACAAACATTTTATCAACAACTCTAATGTATTTATGATCTCTGATATGATTTTTCAATGAATACAAAAATTGAAACCCAATATATTTATTGCATTAATTTCTATGACAGACAAAATACATTAATACCCCAATAATGACTACAAAAGAAAATCAAAGAAGATCCTGGTGTATTCTCTATTGAAATTTATAGGTGTGTGTTGAAAGAAATTTGGCCCAGCAAGCCTGAATGGTAGCCTCATAATTTATGGGATGTGCATGTAGGTGACAACAACCAATATTCAGCTTCCCTCATAGAAATATCTCATCCCCAACAACAAATGGAAATAGTCCAGGTGAAGGCGACCTCTCCACAATCAACTCAGCCTCTATAACAGTCAATTCAACCCCTTTAAATACTAAACTCGACCAGCAATGATTATGTCAGCTCCAACAGTGAGAATCGACCCACAGTGAGATATCTCAAACCCTATAATAGAAAATCATCCCCAACAAGGAGGAAACTCGCCCCTCCATCATAACTCATCTCTATCACTATGATAAATCTATTCTGAAATTAACTCTTCTTTCATACACCCAAATTGAGGCGTCCAAGGGCAATATATTGGCCTCAATGTCTAGCAAACTCGCCCAGTAGTTAGGAAAATGCCCCTACAACCGCTAAATCAGCCCCAATATGAGAAAATCGACCCAATTAAGGTTGTACGACCCAAGAAATATAAACTTGGCCTCCTCAAACCCAAAAACTCAACCACAAACTATGAAGCTCAGTATCTACAAATGAAAACTCAGCCACAGATAAGGAAACTTTGTTGCCAAATATGAAATGTTCATCCACATTGAAGCACAAAGAATAAATCTGAGTGATTTCCTCCTCTATGATTGGCTAGGTTGTATAGTTTCACCATCGAACCCAATCCCAAAATACTCTAGGGTTTTTCATCCCAAGAGCCAAAGTCACAAGAAATCTCTCAATTTCATTTTATAAAATAATAAATGCATAATGAGAGAGGGCGCCCTCATTCTCCTTTTATTCTTTTTTTGACCATTTTTTGACCCTTTTACCCTTTTAATAAATTAAAGTGACTTTATTCACTCAATGGTCACTTAGGCGCCTTTTTACCTAATTACTCAATGTCACCTTTTAAAAATATTATTTCCCCGCTCTGAGGACATTAAATAATTAATTAATTCCCCTTTTACCTTATTGACTATAGCCTATAGGAATTACTTAGGCTATCCCTTCAATCCATGGAGATCATTTGGAAAGGGACATTAAAGTCTTCCCTTCCCGAGATTGTTTGTCCTCAAGCAACTGCAAGTTTGGATGTTGCAAGATTTGGTCACCTTCCCATGTGGCATCCTCTATTGGAAAATCTTTCCACCTAATGAGGTACTCTCGAATCACCTTATTACACAATTTCCTCTCTCTAACCTCCTTAGGAACCAACATTAACTACCCCTCCTCATCTAATGGGGGTAAATCTATCGAAGAAGTAACATGGTGCCCCAATGCCTTCTTGAGGCAAAAAACATCAAACACATTGTGGATTTTACTCCCTTCCAGAAACTAAATCTCATGAGCCACATCACCAACCCTTTGAATCACCTTGTAAGTACCATAAAAACATGGATTAATATTTTCTACACCACTCTTCTTCAATGAAGATTGTTTGTATGGTTTTAGTATCAAAAACACCAAGTCCCCCACCTCAAAAGTGTGCTCGACCCTGTGCCTATCTACATAAATATTATGTTGATTTTGTGATACTTGTAGATTTTCCTTGAGATCCTTGAGGATGTCTTGACTCTCCTAGATCCAATCCTTGGCTTTGGGAGCCTTGTTATCCCCAAGCGCCAAATAAACAAATGAAGGAGCATCATAGCCATATAATGCTCATAATGGTGTCATACCAATGGAAATATGATAAGTGGTATTATAACAGTGTTCCCCCAAATGCAACCACTTAACCCATGTATTATGTTGCCTAGACACATAGTTATGCAAATACCCCTCTCACCATTTTTTCACTATATTTGTTTGACCATCCATCTAGGGGTGGTAAATAGTTCTAGGATTCAACTCTGTGCCAGCCAACCTGAACAAATCTTGCCAAAATGCACTAAGGAATATATTTTCTCTATCACTAACAATGTACTTCGGTAACCCATGGATTCTGAATACCTCCCTGAAGAACAACTCTGCTACATGTGATGCCTCATATTATGAATATATGGAAAATAAATGTGCAAACTTGGTCAAACAATCGAACACCACATATATGCAATTGTTTCTTTGTACCTTAGGTAGAACTATGTTGAATTCCATGGATATGCCTTCCCACTTCTTCTCTGGAATGGGTAATGGTTGTAGTAACCCCGCAGGATGGGTCTGCTCTGACTTGTTCTACTAACAAATCACACACTCTCTCACATGCCTCAATAAATCATATTTTAGGCCCTTCCAAGTTAACCTCTCCTTGATATGCATGTAAGTTTTAAAGTACCCAGGATGGCCTACCAGAGGTGTGCGCATATCCCTCATAATATTTTCCTTCAATGAAGACTCTGGCACTAAGTATATGTTTCCCTTGTAGTAGATGATGTCATCCACCACCTTGTACCTATCATGATGTATTGTGATCCATTAACTCACAAGAAAAAAAATTCTTGGAGTACTTTATCAAGAGATGAGATTTCCATTCATCCAAAATCTCTGCAAGTGAACATATATTTGGTTTCATAGAGAGAGGAATAGCAACCACATTTTTCTTTCATTTCTCGTACTTAATGTCAAATTCATATGCCTGCAATTTGCTAACCCACTTTTGTTTCCTTTCATTCAAGTAATTTTTCCCTAGGAAGTGCCTCAAGTTGTTGTGGTCGGTCTTAACCACAAATTTTCTACCTACCAAGTATTGTCTAAACTTTTCCAAAGCATGCATGAAGGAAAGAATTTCCTTGTCGTAGATAGAGAAGAATATTACCGAATCTGTGATATTTATTTTCTTGTATGCTATCATATGTATTTACTTCAGCATAACTTCTTCTATACCCTCACCCAATGCATCACACTCAAGCACAAAAGGCTAAGTGAAATCAGGAAATGATAAAACTGGGCAAGTGCTCATCACTTCCTTCATCTTGTCAAATGTCTTTTGAGCCTCCTTTGTCCACCTGAATGCCCCTTTCTTCATGATATCTATGAGTAGTGCAACTAATTGTGAGAAACCATTTACAAACCACTTGTATTATTTTCATACCCCAAAGAATCCATGAAAGTGTATTGTAAGATTCTTGGGTGGTGACCAATCTAATATGGCCTGGATCTTCTCCCTATGCACATGTACTCCCTGAGAACTTACCACATGACCCAAGTGTAGGATATTTTTCATTCCAAACTCACACTTTGACTCCTTGGAATATAGTGATTGATCCTCCATGATGCTCAGAATCTCATCGAGATGCCCCAAGTGCTCCTCCCATGTCCTGCTATATATCATAAGATCATCAATGAAAACCAACAAAAATTTCCTTTGTTGATTTTTGAAGATGTGTTATAAAAAAAAATTCCACACTCTATGCATCATGATTTAATGGCTTTCCATTTCCCTATGTAGAATCACTTTCACCATTTTTCTCAATCCAAAGTAAAAAAATTCAATTTTTTGTTCATATACGTGGGCTACAATTAGACAACATGTGTATACACAAGTTGGTTCATTACAACTTGCGTACATTGGGTTTTGTGCTCAAAATTAAAAATATTTTGGGTTTTCCATGCCAATTCACGAGATCCACAACCCTTGACCTTTCATATGATGGAAATTATCCTATTCGACCCTTCAATTCCCTATCAAGGCTATAAATTGAGCCATATACAAGCCCTGTAAGGAGAAAAGAAAAAGTTGAGAGAAAATGCACTCTGGAGAAATTTCACCTCATATTGAGTCTACGTCCCTTTGTCCTTTAAGTCTGAAATTCCCTTATGTTCAGACCCCAAGCTCTCCCTATTTTGTGAAGGAGGAACCCAATTAATCCTAAAAATTATGAGCTTGCCTTACAGAGGATTGAAGTGATGAAGGCCCAGGTGAAGGGACTTAGTTTCTCGGTTCTGTCAACTGTTGATACATAAGGTTGTCACCCATGTACTTATGTTGATTATATTAATATAAATACTATTGTATCATCCAATTATATGTTGCAAATATATGTATTATTTTCCATGGGTAAATTTGTTGTACATGTTGATGGACTATGCTAGTTAATATGCTAACATTTCATATATTTTCAATATGCTTGTGCATCTTGAATGTTGAGGACAAGTTGTACGTATCAAGCATTGGATCGTGAGCTCAACGTTCGTCTCCTACGGGCATTTGAAAGAGGTAGGCTTCTATCCTTTCTTTTTTGGCATTTCCATTTGTCTAGCATACTTGATATTAGAGTTGATTTTTGGGTGTTGTTCTGTCTATTATGGGCTTACACCAAACCATAGAGATTTATTCCTCCTAACAGAATTGGTGACTCCACTGGGGAATTTATCCTTTTTAGGGTTAGTTGGAGATTTTTCTCTTTGATTTCTCTCTATTTTCCTTATTTTCTATGTTGCATGTTTCTTAATAGCCTCTACATTGCTTTACATTTGAGTTTCTTGGCCTAGTCCTTACCCAATCGGTTTTTTTCTTGGACTACGAGGGTTTTCCCTTAACAATCGCATGCATACACATGTTCTCTATGTTTGGGGCACATACATACGCTTATGTTCCATGAACAGTTGTGTACACATTTTTCTAGGCCTTTTTGTCTCATTGTGGTGTTTGTTGGGTGAGTTCTGATTGTTGTTGAGTCTTCTTGGGTCTTTGTCCTATCTGTTGAGTGCTTGCAGAGTGATAGGAAATTGTATTATTGTTGAATTTTTGGGAAAACTTGGTTCTTTTCTTTTTTATGATTTTTTAGTCCTTGCATCTTGGTCTGAGTATAAACTTCTTTGTGTCATGCTTGTCTTGTATTCTTGTGCTAGAAGTAGGGTCTGTCCAAGAGGTTGTTTATTAAGTCTTTGCATTTTCATTCCCTTATATTGAAAATACAAAAAAAAATGGTTTTGAATTTCACTTGAAGCATTTTCACTTTTGTTTAGATTGCATTAGTCTTGGAATCTTAGGAAATATTATGTGATCATTAAAATTGAAGAGATTGCATCTTATGCGCAGCATTTAGAAGCATACCATTTCTTCTAAAATAAAATACTAGTACTTAGCAGTGTTTTTACATGTGTTTCTTTCATATGTTGAGTCATCACACCATTAGTTTCACGACAACACCTCTTGATTAAGTAGAAGCTACTAAAATTAATGTTCAATAATTAAAATTGATTAGAAATGTTTTTATTTTTCAAGGTACATAAACAAGTTTAGGATTTAGGGACTTAGAATAGGATTTTATGAGTAAACTTATCCAAGGCTACAAAATTCAACATATGTCTTTGCCTAGCTAGTGGTGAAACCCATTGTATAATTATGTCCTCAGGAGGCTCCACTAACACTGGAGTTAAGAACAAGGTCATGCAAAGTTGGTTGTAGATATAGCCCTCTAATACCTTCCTAGCGTGAGAGATATTTATGGGGTTCTATTCGTATCTGGGGGTTTTGCTAGTGCCTTTGCCTCTGTGAGAGGCAATGCTTTCAAGGCTTCAGGATTTTCTACCCTATCCATACGGTGGACCCGACTTGCGACTGTTGGCCTGAGCATTGGTTATACTATGGTGACCTTAGTTTCCTGATCTAGGTATCCATGCAGGTTGATTGCAGGGGTTATTCTATAGGTACCCTGAGTTATATAGGGATCGGGAAGCACAAACAATTTATGGAGGATTTTCTCTCTGGATGGATCTGAATGATTATGTTGTGAAGCCCAGAAAGGTTAATATAATTGATTCTCTTACCTCCACTCTATTTTTCAGGAGTCTCATCCCCTCATTGGATATTCATACCTTATTTAGTTTAGGAGGTCCTTTTCAGCCATCCTATCCTATTTGCATACATTAGCCCTAGATTCATTTAGGAGTGTGCTCTTTTTATATTAGTTGGCCTTAGGATTTTGTATTTTGTCATTATTTTTGAGTCATCATGGAGTGAGACTAGCCTCCCCGCTAGTCTCATTGTCTATTGAATCAATTACCATAGTTTGTTCTAATATAAAAACCGCCTCTTAAAAGGCATAGAGTTAATAGACGTGGCACATACATTTCCACCGCTCAAAATCACAACTGATTTGAAATTTAATTTGATCTAAAATTCAAGATCAAGTTGGTATCAGAGTGAGGTTAACCATTGCTTTGTGATTTGATGTTAACAATATCCAAGCTTCAGCGTGGTGAAGGAGAACTTGAAGAGTTTAATCCGGAGATTGGATCAAGAAGAGGAAGGATGTCTTCACCAAAAGGAGAAGAAGAAGCTTCTTCTATCCCTTCTGAAGGGGAATTTCTGAAAGCTTTCATGAGAATGAAAATGATGGTAGAGGAGCTCTATAAAGATAGAAAGAAAGGTGAACAAGGTGGACCATCTCATATGGAAGGTAAAAAAGAAGGAGATGGTGAGGAACCTCCTAAAACCCCACCAACTTCTTCATCTCTTCTTGATGGTTCTATTTCTTCTCCATTTGAAAAGAAAAAAACAAAAGTTGATCTTAATATGCCTCATTTAAAGATTGATATGAGCATTTATTAAGATATGAGTATGGATTTAAGCAAGTCATTAACTAATTTTTGACCTCAACCTCTCGGGCGATTTCAGGACTCCTGTTGATGAGAGTCTCTGACATCTCTATCTCCCAGTAACTGAAATCCCGGTATCCAATACTTCGAGTGGTGCACCTCTTTTGGGTTTTGGGGATTTCACATTTCATCACTTCGGGATTCCTGATGATGAGAGTCTATGACATCTCTATCTCCTGGTATCCGAAACTCGGGTAGCTGAAACTTCGAGCGATTCGCCTATTTCGCGATTTCAGGGTTTCATATTTCGTGACTTCGAGATTCCTGTGTTGGAGAGTCTTGACTCTTGACTTCTCCATATCCCAATAACCAAAACTCTGAAATGGAGCCTTCATTGAGGTGTCTGTTTTGGATTTTTTGGGGTTTTGCATGTCACCTTTCTCGTTAAAGAGCATGCAGGTTCTCCTGGATCCAAGGTCGGTCGAACCTCTGGCTCAGATATGACGTTCATCGATAAATCTCAATGAGATCCATCGTTGCATACTATAATCTTGTTGAGCTTACTCTACATTGTCTTCCCAAAAGACTTCTAGAGCCCGCCTGGCACATCCTTCCTGTACTCAAGTCATCATCATTGTTGTACTTGCCATCAATGACAAGCATACACTACCTGTAAAACATGCCAACATGAGGTTCTTGAGGCCATATTTTGATTGTGTGGAAACAAATTAGTTAACATAACAGGATGCTAAACTATAAGCCTTGAGGCTTCCTATATCTTAGGTAATAAATGGATAAGGTGATCCTATTGACACAATTTACATGGAAACTTCAGCTTCCGCTTTTCTTTCTGTCCCTCACCAACATTGTTACCAAGTTTATCATTATTTTGGTTGTCCTTTCTCTTATTATTGTTTTTATTCCCACCCTTACAGTTATTATTCCTACCTTTCCTCTTATTCCCTATGGGATATTGTTTACCTTTCAGGTTCATCGACTACACATAATGTACATCCAACGATTGGGTGGGAGAGGACGAAGCCATAACTTGTCCCATTGCAGACTGGTTGAGAGACAAATTTTGCATCTGATTTGTCACTTGGTTTGTGAACTTGGCATTTGTCTAGCCTATAATTCCATCAACATGGGGCCTGTGATTTTGTCTTGGATCATAATTAGACCATGGTGAATCAAGAATAATCTCATAGAGCATATTAGATTGAGCGTATATAAGATCTAATTGTTGGGCTTTAAAAATGGCCTCTTCCTCAGTCATTACTCTGTATGTGGAAACATCCTTTGAAATATACGACAATAGGGATTTGAGGAACCATTCCAATAGAAACTTTGGAGGAATGGTATATTTAATCAACCACTTTCTTCTACACCACTCTTGAATGTGGTCCGATATGTGGGTGTCTTTGTCTTGAAAAAAAGTCGATAAAATATCAGTACCAACATCGTTACGGACTGGTAGTTGAAAGAGATTGAGAAAGACCAAGACCAACTCATTAAAATTTAGGTATGTTCCCCCTGGTAACTCGATGTACCATTTCATAGAAACCCCCATATGGGTGGATTGAAATAGTCTCAAATGAACATAATCATCATTAAGAGAGTTATACAAGCACCATAGGTGAAAAGTAGTGACATGATCACCTTGATCCTCACCACTCTTACCCTCGAATTTTGGAATGTACGAGGGAATATTGGTAGGAATGGGTAGCCATTCCAGATCATGACATAAGGGGTCATTCATTAATTTTGACAAATATGGAAAATTCAGTGTGGCTAGAAAAGGGAGCCTTGGTTGCAGCGTCTGAGACCATGCTCCCGGGAAAGACTGATTTGGAGAGACTACGTGCAGAGGATGGTTTTGGTAGAAACCATGGACCTACTCGTTAGGATAATATCCTCCTCCTTCTTGATTCATAAAAGGATATAGAGGCATCATCACTTATGGGGACATTTGTGAAGAAAAAGAGATATTATACGGATTCCCCATGTGAGGATATACATTGCCCCCTAATGAAGACTCTCCAACACAGGAGTCCCAAAGTTGCGAAATGTAAAACCCCGAAATCGTGAAACAGGCGCATCGATCGGAGTTTCGGATACCGGGAGATAGATATGTCACAGACTCTCGTCATCAAGAGTCCTGAAGTGCCAAAATGTGAAATCCTGAAAACCTGAAACAAGCGCACCACTCGAAGTATTGAATACCTGGATTTCGGTTACCGCCGACCGGGAGATGGAGATGTCAGAGACTCTCATCAACAACAATCCTGAAATTGTGAAATGAGAAATGGCGAAATGATCTGAGTTGTTGGTTTGAGGAGATCATGGACCGTTGATCCGACTCCATTTCTAAGTATTGGATACCGGGATTTCAGATATCGGGAGATGGAAATGACAAAGACTCTCATCATGAAGAGTCCTGAAGTCGCGAAACCTGAAGTCGTGAAATGATAAAGACTCCATACTGGAGTTTTGGATACTGGGAGTAGGAGGAGTCAAGAGTGAAGACTCTTCATCACAGGAGTCCCAAAATCATGAAACTCGAAGTCATGAAATGTCATAGACTACATATCGGAGGTTCAGATACTGGGAGTTGGATATGTCAAGGTATTTCACCACAATAATACCGAAATGTCGATTCGCTAAAATGAAAAAAACTGGAGTATCGGACCGTTGATATGACTCCATTTCGGAGTTCTGGATACTGGGAGTTGAAGTGTCGAAACACTTCACCACCAAGAGTGTCGAAATGTTGAAATGCCGAAACGCAAAATTGCGAAATGCAGTTTCGACTAAGGCTGAGGTCATAGCTGTTGGTCACATCGGCAGAACATGGGGGAAGGATTTAGTGAAGACAAGCTCCTTTTCAGAGTTTCAGGGGTCGGGAAATGGAGAGTACTAAAATCCTCCACCACGGTGATCCCGAAATGCCGAAGAGAGGAATGTCGAAATGAACACAAGATTTAGAGAAGTTAATCCAACAGTGCAGATGAAACTGGAGAAAATCGGAGGCCTACTGTAGCACTTCTCAATGTAACTGCTAGAAACCACTGATAGTTTCTACCAGAGGACTCGAAGAGACTTTTGTGTGATTTCCAGAGGAATTGAAGGGTCACAAGGAATCTGCTAGTGGGAGAAAAGACTATTCATGGAGGCTATTAATAGTTGGAAGAGCATTGGAGCCATTAACTGCGACAGAGAGGTTGAGGTCGACTGCAACAGAATATGAAGAATCTTAACTTCCTGTGATGTGAAACAATTTGATCATGACACCCAGTGATGATGGACAAATGGGCTTAACAAACAGAGAAGATGAATATTTTCCATGATGAAGAGGTAGAGCACTCGACATGCAGAGGATGAAGAACCATTGCATACAGAGTATGCACAAGATGCACAGGAAGGATAAGAGGGTGGACAAAAGATTATATTGGTGTGGTTTTTGTTGTGTGTGATGCATGTGTGAAGAAGGAGGTGGAGTATAGTAGCTGAAATGGATAGAAGACATAAGGTGCATTGAATGGGAATGGTGCACAGAGCATAAAAGACAGAAGAACAGAAAGTGCAATGGATGCGTGCAGGAAGACAGTGAGGCAGACAGAGTAGTGAAATCTTGCAGAACAGTGATGAGACTGGTAAGTTGATGTTGCACATTATATCACTATAATAAGTTTCAGTAACACATATTCATAAAATAGGGTGGTAGGGAGGTGCTAGGGAGGACTGTTGTCCTCAGAGGTTCAAGTGGGTGCTTGAACATAGGGAGTTGTAGCTTCCTTCTAGTTGGTGCTAAAGAAACCAGGGAGTTGGTGCTTCCTTCTAGTTGGTGCTAGAGAAACCAGAGAGTTGGTGCTTCCTTCTAGTTGGTGCTAGAGAAACCAGGGAGTTGGTGCTTCCTTCTAGTTGGTGCTAGAGAAACCAGGGAGTTGGTGCTTCCTTCTAGTGGGTGCTAGAGAAAACAGAGAGTTGGTTCTCTCAACAAGTTGCAGCTTGAAAAAATGGAGGTTGTAGCCTCACAATGAGTTGGTGCTCATATGTATGATAATGTAAAGAATGTAAATAATACTTATCATATAAAGAAGAAGAGGCTTTTACCCTTTATGGATTTCCTCGGGAAATATTTGTCTCTGTGTATCTCATATATGTGACTGATGTTGAATGTGCCATTTCTTATTTCCCTCCATTATTGTGATTATAATTGAGTACCTTGTAAAGAATTTAAAAGAAGCATGATTGTTTAAGCATGGGGACAACTGATTCACCCCCCCTCTTAGTTGTCCAACAATTGGTATCAGAGCCAACCCCCTTTATCTAAGGGCATATCCTAGAGCTTAAACATGTCAAGCCATGAAGGAAATTCAACCAATAAGGCCCCTCTATTCAATGGAACAAACTTTGCCTTCTGGAAAGTTAGAATGAGAACCTACATAATGGCTTTAGGTGTAGATGTCTGGGATGTGGTAGACATTGGTTATGTAAAGCCAGTTGTACTAGCTAATAAGGATGACAAGCTAGAATTTAGCTTCAATGCTAAGGCTATGAATGTTATCTTGAGTGGGATTGCAGAAGCAGAATTCGTAAAAGTTATGCACCTAGGAACTGCCAAATAAATGTGGGACAAACTCATTAGCAGTTATGAAGGTAATGAAAAGGTAAAGGATGCCAAGCTTCAAACCTACAGAATAAGTTTAAACATCTGAATATGAAGGAATATGAAATAGTTGGAAAATAATTTATGAGAGTAGAAGAAATGGTAAATGCAATGAAGGCACTTGGTGAAACAATTGAGGAACCTTCTTTAGTTCAGAAAATCTTGAGATCTCTCCCAGATAGGTTCAACCCAAAGGTCTCTGTTATAGAAGAACTTAATGATCTAAAAACCTTGGAGTTTGATCAACTTCTAGGAACATTGATTGCATACGAAATGAGAATAGTTAAAGATAAACCCACCTCCAGATAAGCATCATTTAAAGCAGACAAGAATGAGGATTCTAAGCTCGATGAAATTGAAGAAAAATTTGTGAAGAGACTGAAGAAGGGATCAGGAAAATATAAAGTTAAATTGCCTTTCAAATGTTTCAACTGTGGTAGGATAGGTCATTTTTCAAATAAATGTCCCCAAAAGGGAAAGGATCAAACATGTGATGATGAGGAGAAGTACAAACACAGAAATTTCTTTAAAGAGAATAACTTTAAGAAGAAAAGTTTGTGCGTAAAAAATGATGATGATCCTTCAGATGATGAATACAATGACTCCTCTATTAAAGATAAACTAAATCACTTCATACTTATGGCCAAAGAGGATTATGATAATAACAGCACAGGGAGTGATGTTAATGAAGAAGAAGTTGTGGTTGACATGGAAGGAGAACTGATCAGTGCATTGGAAGAGATTGACAGACTAAGAATCAAGAACAGAAAGAAAAGACAATTGTTGATATAGTTCGAGAAAGACAGTAAAGAACCTGATGATGACCTTGTCCTACTAAAAGTAGAATTAGAGGAGGCAAAGAAAATCGAAGACATTCTGAAATGACAGCTATCAGAAAAGAAGGCAAGATGTGAAGCATTATAACAAGAAGTAGTGAAAACTAGGAAAGAGATGGAGAAGTTTCAAGCCTTGTATAATCAGAATATGTCAAGTATCAAAGCCTCAAAAGGATTAGCCACCATTTTGAATCAGCAAAGGAATCCAAAGCTGAAAACAGGTTTGGGTTATGAAGAGGGATCAAGTAGTGGGAAGCCAAGAAATGAAGAACCCATCAAGTTTGTCAAATGTACAACCAATGACAACCACGAACCACAAACCAACAGAAACAAAGGAAGACAATCAGCCACCCAGGATGAGTAAGGAAAAAGGTTCCAATGTTGAATCTATAGAACAAATAAATAATGTGTTCCCTGCTGAAAGATGTCATCAGCATGGAAGAAATCGATTTTCTCAAAGAAGGCAACCATTTTCTAGGTACAAAGAATTCTTATATGGATATTGTTTCTACTGTTATAACTTTGGCCACAAAGCTGTAAATTGTTCCTTAAGACTTGGACATGAACAATTAAGATTTCAAAGGAACAATTACTTGCCACACAAAAGAATGATGCAACCAAGTAACAAACCTTCACAGATTGCCAATTGCTAAATTAAGTCTAGGGACATGCATCTAAGGAGGTCAAGAAATAATCAACAGTCAATGAGTAGACAACATTGCAACAATAAGTTTTACATGTTGAACAATGATATTGAATGCTACATCTATCATAACTATGAGCATAAATCTGTTGACTATCGATTAAAGAACTATGAACCAGATTTGAATTCCCCTGCTGAAAATGTCAAGTTTTGGAAGAAGAAATAAAGTGACAAGTGTGGATTAGTGTTGTCAGCTCAAATAAAAACAAACCCTTGGTACATAGACAGTGGATGCTCCAAACATATGACGAGAGACAAAGGTAAGTTTCTATCTCTAAGTGAAAGCAAATCAGGAAACGTAACCTTTGGAAATGATGCTCTAGGTAAAATAAAGGGTAAAGGGATGGTGATTTTAAGTAATGGAAAAGGAAAAGCCCAAGATGTTCTACTTGTGGATGGGGTGAAACATAATCTTCTCAGTGTAAATCAAATGTGTGACAGAGGATGCGAAGTGTTGTTCACATCCACGGACTGTAAGATAAAGTCTGTAAACTCAGGACAAGTGGTGGCCAAAGGCATAAGGACAGAAAATAATGTATATGTGTTGAAAGAAAATAGAGAAGAATGTCATCTAAGCAAACATGATGAAAGATGGTTATGGAATAGGAGACTTGGACATCTAAACTTTGACCACTTAATCAAACTCAGAAATCTCGAGGCAGTAAAAGATCTCTCGAGAATATCAAAGCCCCAAGATTCAATGTGTAAACCCTGCCAAGTAGGAAAGCTAAACAGGACACAGTTTAAGTCCAAGAGATTTACTTCAATAGAGAAACCACTCCAACTAGTTCATATGTATTTATGTGGGCCATCAAAACAGGAAGGCAAAGGGAAAAAAAACTACTTAATGTTGATTATTGATGATTACTCCAGACTTACTTGGGTTTCCTTTCTCAAAGAAAAAGATGAAGCATTTGAGAAGTTTAAAATATTTAAGGCTTTAACTGAGACTCAAACATGAAATAAGTTAAAGGCAGTAAGATCAAACCGAGGAGGAGAGTTTATCTCAAGTGACTTCAATGAATTCTTTGATAAGAATGGGATCAAGAGAGAATACACAATCCCAAGAACTCCACAACAAAATGGAGTAGTTGAGAGGAAAAACAGAATAGTGCAGGAAATGGCCAGGTCAATGATGAATGAGAAGAACATTGGTCAAACCTACTAGGCAGAAGAAATACACACAGTAGTCCATGTTCTTAACAAATCCCACCTCAGACCAAAAAGTGACAAGACACCTTATGAACTGTGGTTTGGGAGACCTGCTTCAATTAAAAACTTCAAAGTCTTTGGGAGTAAATGCTACATAAAGAATAATGATGAGAACCTTGGGAAATATGATGACAGGGATGATGAAGGTATCTTCTTGGGGTATGCTACAAACAGTAAAGGATACAGATGCTATAATAAGAGGCTGCATAAAATGGTTGATTGTATTGATGTAAAAGTTGATGAAGGAATCCCAACAAGAGAGATGTACAGTAATGAGTCTTCCACAAAAGACACAGCTAAAGTTGAAGATGAATAGGTCCAAGAATCAGAAAACGAAGACTCTGAATCAGATGAAGACTCAGACACTCAGACAGACTCAAATCAGCAGTCAACTTCAAATTCCTCCTCTAGAATCATTCAAAAGAATCATCCTGCAAGTCAGATAATTGGAGAAAAAGACAAAGGTGTAAAAACCAGGAGAAAGCTAATCAAAACCACCGAACAATCTCATATAGATTTGATATCCATGATGGAACCCAAGAATTTCAATGAAGCCAACAAAGATGACCATTGGGTTAAAGAAATGAATGATGAACTTGATCAGATTGAAAAAAACAATACGTGGGAGATGGTTCATAGACCTAAAGGTAAAAACATCATTGGCTCCAAATGGATCTTTAAGAATAAGTTGAATGAGCAAGGACAAGTTGTCAGGAACAAAGCAAGGTTAGTTTGTAAAGGATATGCTCAGATAGAAGGACTAGATTTTGATGAAACATTTGCGCCTGTAGCAAGATTAGAAGCTATCATAATGTTTCTTGCCTATGCTTGTCATAAAAGGTTTAAAGTCTATCAAATGGATGTCAAGTCAGCTTTTCTAAATGGAGATTTAAGTGAAGAAGTCTATATGGAACAACCAGAGGGTTTCAAACTGTCTGATAACCCTGACTTAGTATGAAAGTTGAAGAAAGCCTTATATGGGTTAAAACAAGCCCCTCGAGCCTGGTATCATAGACTGGATATGTATCTCAAAGACAAAGGGTTCAAGAGAGGAACAACTGACAGCAATCTGTATATTAAAATAGAGGATAATAATTTTCTCATCGTATTCGTCTATGTAGATGACATCATCTTCAGATGTAATAAGGATCCATTGGTACAATGGTTTTCTTCTGCCATGGAATCTGAGTTTGAAATGTCCATGATAGGAGAACTGTCATTTTTTCTTGGTCTGCAAATTACTCAAAGGTCTGAAGGGATGTTCATTTCTCAAGAAAAATATCTAAGAGAAATGTTGAAAAGATTTCAAATGGAAGACTCCAAACCTGTGGGTACACCTATGGTTACTGGATGCAAATTAAGCAAGGATGATGACTCACCTGATGTTGATCAAATTTCATATAGATCAATGATAGGAATCCTTTTGTACATCACAGCATCTCGCCCAAACATAATGCATGTTGTAGGAATGGTAGGAAGATTTCAATCTGCACCTAAACAGAGTCATTTGCAAGCTGTCAAAAGAATATTCAGGTATTTGAAAGAAACAATGAATTATGGTCTGTGGTATCCCAGAAATCAAAATTTTCAGTTAACTGCTTATTCAGATGTAGATTGGGAAAACTGTGTTGATGAGAGAAAAAGCACCAGTGGAGGAGCATTCTTTCTGGGTGACTCATTAGTAGCATGGCTTAGTAAAAAGAAAGGTTCCATTTCTTTATCAACCACAGAGGCAAAGTATATTGTTGTTGCTACCTGTTGAACTCAAGTATTATGGATGATTTAGACACTTGCAGACTTGGAGGTAAAATACACTTCACCAATCCCAATTCATTGTGATAACACTAGTGCCATCAGTGTATCTAAGAATCTTGTATTCCACTCCAAGACCAAGCATATTCCCATAAAATACCATTTTCTGAGAAAGCAGGTCACTAATCAGGTTGTTTAGGTCCAGTACATTCCAACCACAAAATAAATTGTAGACATCTTTACTAAACCCCTAGCTAAGACACCTTTTGAATATCTCCGACAGAAGTTGGGTGTCATTCTGTCTCACCTAAGAGATTCCATCTTGTTAGGGGGAGTTTTGTATTGTTTGAATATCTAATGCCTCCTAAAAATTGTTGCAACAGCTCAGGGGGAGCACGTTTTCTTTGAAATTGATTTCAAAGGGGGAGAAAAGGAGAGGTCGGGACCGGATGCTACAGTTGGAGGTCCAAACGGATTAGCGAAGATTCTCATGGTTGCCATCAATGCCAAAGGGGGAGATTGTTGGCATGTTTTACAAGCAGTGTATGCTTTTCATTGATGGAAAGTACAGTAGCAATGATGGCTTGAGTACAGGAAGGATGTGCCAGGTGAGCTCCAGAAGTCTTTTGGGAAGACGATGCAGAGAAAGCTCAACAAGATCAGAGTATGCAGCAATGGATCTCATTGAGATTTCTCGATGAACGTCAGATCTGAGCCATAGGTCCGGCTGGCGTTGGATGCAAGAGAACCTGCACGCTCTTTAATGAGAAAGGTGACATGTGAAACCCCAAAAAATCCAAAACAGACACCTCAAAGAAGACTCCATTTCAGAGTTTCGGTTATCGGGAGATGAAGAAGTCAAGAGTCGAGACTCTCCAACACAGGAGTCCCAAAGTCGCGAAATGTGAAACCCCGAAATCGTGAAACAGGCGCATCGCTCGAAGTTTCGGCTACCAGAGTTTCAGATGCTGGGAGATAGAGATGTCACGGACTCTCGTCATCAGGAGTCCCGAAGTGCCAAAATGTGAAATCCAAAAAACCTGAAACAGGCGCACCACTCGAAGTATTGAATATTGGGATTTTGGTTACCAGGAGATGGAGATGTCAGAGACTCATCAACAGGAGTCCCGAAATCGTGAAATGAGAAATGGTGAAATGATCTGAGCCATTGGTTCGAGGAGATCGTGGACCATTGATCCGACTCCATTTTGAATTATTGGATACCAGAATTTCGGATACCGATAGATGGAAATGACAAAGACTCTCATCATGAAGAGTCTCGAAGTCACGAAACCCAAAGTCATGAAATGATAAAGACTCCATACCGGAGTTTCAGATACCGGGAGTAGGAGGAGTCAATAATGAAAACTCTTCATCACAAGAGTCCCAAAATCGCGAAACTCGAAGTCGTGAAATGTCACAGACTACATACCGGAGGTTCGGATACCAGGAGTTGGAGATGTCAAGGTATTTCACCACAGGAATACCAAAATGTTGATTCACCGAAATGAAAAACGCTGGAGTACCGAACCGTTGATATGACTCCATTTCGGAGTTCCAGATATCGGGAGTTGAAGTGTCGAAACACTTCACCACCAAGAGTGTCGAAATGCCGAAATGTTGAAACGTGAAATTGAGAAATGGAGTTTTGACTAAGGCTGAGGTCATAACCGTTGGTCACATCGGCGGAAGATGGGGGAAGGATTTAGTGAAGACAAGATCCTTTTCGGAGTTTCTAGGGTCGGGAAATGGAGAGTACTAAAATCCTCCACCACGGTGATCTCGAAATTCCGAAGAGAAGAATGCCAAAATCAATGCAAGATTTAGAGAAGTTAATCCAATGGTGTAGATGAAACTGAAGAAGATCGGAGGGCTACTGTAACACTTCTCAGTGTAACTGCTAGAAACCACTGATGGTTTCTGCTCCAGAGGACTCGAAGAGACTTCTGTGTGATTTCCATAGGAACTGAAGGGTCACAAGGAATCTTCCAATAGGAGAAAAGACTGTTCATGGAGGCTATTGACAGCTAGAAGAGAATTGGAGTCATTAACTGCGATAGAGAGGTTGAGGTCGACTGCAACAGAATATGAAAAATCTCAATTGTCTGTGATGTGAATCAATTTGATCATGACACCTAATGATGATGGATAGATGGGCTTAACAAACAGAGAAGCTGAAGAGTTTCCATGATGAAGAGGTAGAGCACTCAACATGCAGAGGATGCAGAACCATTGCATATAGAGTATGCACAAGATGCACAGGCAGGATAAGAGGGTGGAGAAAAGAAGAGATTGGTGTGGTTGTTGTTGTGTGTGATGCATGTGTGAAGAAGGAGGTGGAGTGCAGTAGCTAAAATGGAAAAAAGACAAAAGGTTCATTGAATGGGAATGGCGCACAAAGCACAAAAGGCAGAAGAACAGAAAGTGCAATGGATGCGTGCAGGAAGACAGTGAGGTAGAAAGAGCAGCGAAATCTTGCAGAACAGTGATGAGACTGGTAAGTTGTTGTTGCACATTATATCACTGTAATAATTTTCAGTAACACATATTCATAAAATAGGGTGGTAGGGAGGTGCTAGGGAGGACTGGTGTCCTCATAGGTTCAAGTGGGTGCTTGAACACAATGAGTAGTAGCTTCCTTCTAGTTGGTGCTAAAGAAACCAGGGAGTTGGTGTTTCCTTCTAGTTGGCACTAGAGAAACCAGGGAGTTGGTGCTTCCTTCTAGTTGGTGCTAGAGAAACCAGGGAGTTGGGGCTTCCTTCTAGTGGGTGCTAGAGAAAATAGAGAGTTGGTTCTCTCAACAAGTTGTAGCTTGCAAAAACAGAGGTTTTAGCCTCACAATGAGTTGGTGCTCATATGTATGATAATGTAAAGAATGTAAATAATACTTATCATATAAAGAAGAAGAGGTTTTTACCCTTTATGGGTTTCCTCAATAAATATATGTCTCTGTGTATCTCATATATGTGACTGATGTTGAATGTCCCATTGCTTATTTCCCTGCATTATTTTGATTATCATTGAGTGCCTTGTAAAGAATTTAAAAGAAGCATAATTGTTTAAGCACAGGGACAACTGATTCACCCCCCCTCTCAGTTGTCCAACACCTCCAACACCGGAAATGCATCAGGAGGAGGTCAAATTCCCCTCGCACATGATGGTGGCCATCAATGCATCAATATGGTCTAATATAAGGTTAGCGTGGCCATTAGGCTTCGTAGTTATGGTCCCCACATAGATTCCCCCTCCGGAAACCCTATGCCTTGCATTCTAAAAGGAGTTATCAAACACTTTGCACATAACCCCAATGCCAGAGCCACCCAAAATTACTCAATTGTCGAAGATTTGGGCCAAATTTCGTGTGTGATTTCATCTTTGGAGGTAATCCAGACATGCCCAGCATAGAATAATGTCATTTTATATCTGTTGGGAGATCTTGACTCAAGAGGCTCGAAAGTTATCAAGTTCAATGTTGCAGATGTCCAACCTTTCCTACCTTACCATATGGATTTTTAGATTCATGTGGAATGTGTGAATATTTAAGTGTATTGTTGTGGATGAAGGTGCTTCTACATCTATGATGTCTCTTTATTGTTGGAAAGCCATTGGCTCTCCCCATATTTCTCAGTCTATGACTATGTTGACTGCATTTGATGGGAGTGCGTTCAGACCCTGTGGTATCCTCCCTGCTTTTTAGGTCCATTTAGGTGGTAAAACTATGGAGATCGAGGTCAAGGTGGTTGATCCACCCCTTGAATACAATATTTTATTGGGACGTAATTAGATTTATTCTATGTCATTTTTCATGTCATCGGTGTTTCATGATTTATGCTTTCCTCATGAAGGCAATATTGTGACGATTGACCAGTTATCTTTTTTGCGCTCCAATTCCTCTGCATCAATGGGACCCTTGGTCCCCATTGTCGAGAATTATCAAAATTCAACTAAGAACATTGGTGTCTAAATGTATCTTTCCTTGATGGAAACTAATAATTTCTCGGCACCGATCTCATATATTAATGTTGTTTCCATTGAATCCTCATCGTCATTGAGGTCCATCTCATTCCACACATCATATTTCAATGACCCATGGAATTTACCTTCTCTGACTAGGTCGTATGAAGGTCATTTTCATATCAGAATGGCAATGTCATTATCTGCAGTTGAGATTGCGTATCAGGATATTTAGGAAGCCACTACAAACCTAGATCCTCCCTCTTTGTGGACAGAAGAGATAGGTCATGTCCTAGAGCCCATTTGGGTCGTAAACTCTTCTAGTTCAAAATATTTACTCAAAAGTAATTTTCCTTTATACAAAGAAATATTAGAGGCCATGACAGGTCTCGATCAGTGTTACCAGAACTGAACCAAAACCGTTAAAATCGGTCGGTTTTACTGGGTCACAAGCAAAACCGGTTCAAATCGGTGATTCAAACTGCCCATGACTGATTCTATACGGAAACAATTTTTTTTTATCAAACCAGTCGGTTCCGCATTTTCATATAGTCATTGTACGAAAGGAAAAGTAAAGAGATTTGCAAAAAAAATTTAAAATAAAATAAAAATAAAGGGGCATGCAATGGAAGGTTTTGATGATTTATTTTGATTCAAATATTCATATGACTATGGATTCCACTTACTGTTAGTGATATTTTGGTTTTATACAATGTTACTTGTTATATATATATGAGAAACTTCACACCATAATGGTTTGGATTCACATGAATATGTAATTTTTTTTCAAAATTTGAATATTTTGTGTATTTTTTAGTGATCGGATTTT
The DNA here is from genome assembly GCA_009831015.1 of Picea engelmannii. Lineage (NCBI taxonomy): Eukaryota > Viridiplantae > Streptophyta > Pinopsida > Pinales > Pinaceae > Picea > Picea engelmannii. The sequence goes on along the minus strand of ML777432.1, from coordinate 602,930 downwards.
TTATCCGGTCTTTTTATGGTTTCTTGTCGGTTCCGTTTCGATTTCGATTTTTTTGGTCGCCTGGTTCAATGAATGGTATGGTTCTAGTAACTTTGGTCCCGATAGGCCTTGGGTGGATCTTCACCATAGATATTATTTTCTCCCAGATCTTGATAGGATTGAACAAGATGAGTTTAGTTCCTCCATGAGCGATATTGTTCATCACATTGTGGTCCTATTGGATAAGCATGACATAAATGTCGAAGGGAAAATGGAAAATATATATCCTACCATTGTGATCGACATCTATTGAACCCTTTACAAGGTTGAGAATGTTTATATCGATGTGGATTGTTCTCCTGAAGAAATATAGACTCACATCGATCTGATTAAGGAATTCTAAGACGTATTTTCTTGGTCATATGAATAAATTCTAAGGATTAACCCTAGTATTATCGAACACGAAATAAAGACTTATCTGAATGCTAAGCCATTTTGACAATGAATTAGAGTTGTGAATCCCAAAAAGGCCCCACCATTGAGGAATAGGTGGAGAAGATACTTAATGATGGTTTCATCTACCCAGTTCCCTTGACCAAATGTGTATACAACCATGTTCTTGTGGATAAGAAGAAAGGAACCATCTGTGTGTGTATGGATTTCATGAATGTGAATAAATCATGTCCGAAAGATAATTTACCTATACAATTTATCAATCATATTATTGACGAATGTGATGGGAGTGAAATATTTTCTTTTATGGACATTTTTTCAGGATACAATCAAATCCAAATTAAACCCGAGGATTAGCATAAGACAGCATTTATTTTTCCTTGGGGTACGTTTGCATACCGCAAAATTCCTTTCGTCCTTAAAAATGTCGGAGAAAATTTTCAGTGGACTATGACCTTTTATTTCCATGACCTCAAACATATAGTCAAGGCTTATTTGGATGACCTTCGTTCTCACTCTCACAAAAGAGTGGATCACCCAGCTCATCTTCGTCTTGTGTTTGAAATATGTCATCATCAATGTATTCGATTAAATATTCATAAGTTCATATTATGCATTAGCTCAGGCCTCCTTTTGGGATTTATAGTTTCTGAGCAAGGTATCATGGTGGACCCCATGAAAGTATAAGAAATACTTCGATTGCCTCCTCCATGCAGTATTCGATAGCTTCATGTTTTAAAGGGGAATTTAACTTCCTACATCACTTTATAGCAAACTATGCAAATATCACTAAAGGTTTCATGTGTCCCTTGAAAAAGGATACTCCATTCATATGGGATGAGTGAGCCCAGGATTCCTTCGATTCCCTTAAGAAATCCCTAGTGTTGGAACCTCTACTTAGTCCTCCAGACTATTGTATAGATTTCTTGTTTTATATAGTTGTGTCTGAAGGGATGTTTGGTATGGTTCTCGTTGAGGAGGATTACAAGATCCATGAGCATGTTATCTATTATCTTATTTGAAATATAATTGGTCCTGAACTTAAGTATTCTCACGTGGAGAACGTATCCTTAGTAGTCGTGCATGTGGTTCAATGATTGCGCCATTATATCTTACTTCGCAAGACTACCATGGTCTCTGATGTCAATCCATTTCAATATGTCCTAACAAGTCGTATCATAGGGGGGGAATACAATAAATAGATTGTGATTTTGCAAGAGTTTGATCTTGATTTTGTCTCTGCAAATCTAAGAAATCACTAGTCTTTGCAGAATTAATGTCATATTTCCCTAGGTGGGATGAGGATATTGTTTACGATGACTCATTTTTTGATGAGCACATTTTCCTTATCTTGTCTTTGGACCCCTCGTATGGAGATATTTTAATATATTTTCAAACTCTAAAGTTTCCCCAGCATCTTTCGAGGGACGACTGATGACGTATACGCCATCAAGCCAAAAACTACCTCATTATCAGTGACACTTTGTATCTTCGAGGAGTATATTCTATTTTTCGTCATTGTTTGACTCACGAAGAAGTTGAGGCCATACTCAATGAATTTTACAGTGGGTCGTGTGGTGGTCACTTATCTAGGCTTGTGAAAACCCAAAAAATATTGCGACCTGGTTATTTTTGGCCATTGATTTTCAAAGATTGTGTAGAAGTGATCAACAAGTGTCATCCTTGCTAGGTGTTCTCTCGTAAGGTGTGCTCGCACCATGCCCCTTTGCACCCAGTCATTATCTTCGGTCCCTTCACCAATTGGCGGGTGGTTTTCATGGATTGCAACCCAGCCTCGACCGGTGGACACCAACTCATTATCATGGTCGTGGTCTATTTTACCAAGTGGGTTGAGGCCATGCCTACACTTAAATCTGACGATGAGACTACAACACACTTCGTATCCAATCAAATTATAGCTTGGTTTGGAATTATGAAGGAGATTGTCACTGACCATGGTAGTCACTTTTAAAACACGATGATGACAAAGTTGTCATCAAAATTGGGGTTCAAGCAAGATCATTTTTCATCCTATTATCCCCAAGAAAATGGCCAAGTGGGGGTCGTGAATAAATCTCTCAAGGCCATTTGGAAAAAAACTGTCAAGTAGAGTAAATCTAACTAGCACATGATGATGTACCCTACTCTATGGGAATATTGAACATCAGTAAATACTTCCATTATTTTTTCACCATTCCAGTTAGTTCACGAAGTGAAGTCGGTCCTTCCCATTGAATGTGAGATCCCTTCTCTTAAGTTAAAAATTGAGCTCTTACCTAACACTATTAGTCTTGAAAAACGTTGTGTACACTTGGAGCAACTTGATTATTAGTGTCATGATTTCTCCCTATCCGTCGAGGAAAATAAGCGTCGTGTTAAGGTTCATTATGATAGAGTTGTTTGTCCCTAGAAGTACATTGAGGGTGATTTAGTCATTATTTACGACCAAGATAAAGAACTTCTTGGAGCAGGGAAGTTCAATCCCATGAGGCACAATCCTTATATAGTGAGACGTGTCCTATAGAAATGAGCCTATGAGTTAGTGGATCATGAAGGGAACATGTTGAAGGATCCCAGAAATGGGCTCTATCTCAAGAAGTGTTATGAGTGATCCCTCCAACTCAAGCATGATATTTGTATACTATTGTACTTTAGTATATATAGTTTTATTTTATTCTTTTGTGTCACTGGTTTTCTTGTTGATTAAGGTTGGTTTTCATTGATGTCAACCCTTGAAGAAATCCCCATGGCACAAGGTTTGGGTAATGGACCCAATATTTTTTTAGGTAAATATGACTCATTATTGTATTGTCATAGTTGATAAGAAGTAAAAATGGATGAACTCCATAGTGGTCCCCTTATGGTGAAAGTCCTCACGGGAAGATTATTTGTGGAGTGAGAGAACCCATGCTTATTTGAGGAATAATGAGATGAAGGATAGTGAATTTGTGAGTGAAAATATCCTAGATGGATATTTCTTGTCATGTCGTTTCCTGTGGTATGTGGAACGTCACATAACTCCTCACGGTTAGAGAGTTATGACCATATGAAGTTGGAGAACCCTCATGAGTCTTATAGAAGCCCCCAAGAGTCAAAGTGCTTTGCAAAAAGAAATTATTTTAAAAGAGGAAGCCCTAAAATAAGGAAAGTGTAAGGCTACATGAAGATATAAATAAGAGACAAAGCTCACTCATAAAAACACACTTGTACATATTGTATATCTATTTTCTTGTGTAAATATTATTGTAAATACTTGTGGATACATTTGAAGTGGTGAACGTCTGAGGTAGTACGAAGGGTTGACGGTGAAATTCTCGGATTCACAGAAAACCCTATTTTATGAGGCGTGCGCAGGCTGGTTGTGTATAGGGTGAGTACATGTTGATAAAGCCATGAAACTTGAGAATATGAAGGTGCAGAGGTTCTAGATTCTGATATCAAGCTCCCAGGAATGTCTTGAGTGCTCAGATACATCAAATCCATCCATTGGTTCAAAAGGTATGTCTTATTTCTATGAATAGTTGGATTTTGATGTATGCATGAGGAATGGAAATGGAGATTTGAAAATTCTCCCTGGAGAGACTAGTGGCTACATGGGATCTTATGTATAAGTTAGATCTACAGAAATACAATGCTGGTATATTTATCATTGATACTTCTTGTTGAGGCACATCTTGTATTTCTTGGCATATGGCTAAGAGTTTTTATGGTACATGGTTGAGATCTTATATTTATTGATGTATTGAGAAGTTGAATATCAGAAATGTTTTGATGACTAATATCATGTGAGGGACATTATACTTGTTCATGATTACACATACCTATATGGCACATGACTAGAGAGAGACATACTTTCCTTGAGTAGAGGTTATGTATGAGGATGCATGCATAGGGTACAGTTACAGTCTGGATACAGTGACAGGTTATAGATCTATGTGAAAGAAGTTATAGAGGGTCAGAAGTTTTCAAGTGAAAGGAAACCCTAGTTTCAAAAGGCATATGCATGTTGCATAGCAAATAGGGTGCGTACATACGCAGGCTACATAACAGATAGGGCGCGTACATACGTGGGCTACATCACTATAGGTCATGTATCTGTTGTATTTTTGTGGACACATGTTCAGTTCAGGTACAGATTGATTACAGGGAAATTGTACAGATTGGATACAAGTCAGTGGTAAAGGTTGATATAGTTGTACAGCAATATATCTCACAGTGACAGGCTGATAGTGGTTCCATCATTCTACTTCTACTTCAGGGTGGCAGGATGAGGCAAGGACAGGTGGTTGTAGCCACCTTTCGGTTATAGCCGGAGAACATAGGGGGTTGTACCCTCCTTCTGGTAGTAGCCAGAGAATTGGGGAGTTAGAGCTTCCCTCAGGTTGTAGCCTGAGAAACTAGGGGGTTGGACCCTCTTCCAGTTGAATATGGAAAACAAAGGAAGTTGGTGCTTCCAATTAATGTAATTCTTCAAGACATATAAGAAAAAGCATTATGTGGTTTTCTCTCGATTTGGGTTTCCACGTAAAACACTGGTGTATTGGATAATAATACTACATTGATATAACACTTGGATTAATTTGGATAAAAAATATTATAATTTTTCTATTATTGATTCACACCCCCCCCCCCTATCTTAGTAATCCAACAATTTGTATCAGATTCAATTCCTTCAGAAATCAGTTTAACCACTAAAAGTTAGATCATGGAGAGTATCAACTCATATAAAAATGGAATACCACAGTTTGATGGAAAGAAGTATGATTTTTGGAGCATAAGGATGAAGACATATATACAGGCACAGAGATTTCAAGTTTGGCAATCAATTGTAGATGGATACATAGCACCAGCAACTCCAGCAACAAATGAAAAAGCAGTAAAACTCGGTGAGAATAATTCCAAAGCCATAAATGCACTTTTAAATGGTCTCAGTGATACGGTATTCACCAAAGTTGCACACTGTAAATCCGCTAAAGAGATTTGGGACAAGCTTCGAAATATTTATGAAGGAGATACAAAAGTCAAAGTAGCAAAGCTTCAGGCTTACAGAGGTTAGTTCGAACAACTAAAAAGGAAAGAAGATGAAGATATCGCAACCTACTTCTTACGAGTCGATGAAACAGTGAATGCAATCATAGGATTGGGAGAAGAAATTGAATAATCTGTAATTGTTCAAAAGATATTAAGATCTCTTCCTATGAGATTCAACCCTAAGATATCAACACTAGAAGAAAGATCAGATCTAGACTCAATAAGCATGGACGAACTGCATGGAATCTTCACAGCATATCGATATGTAAAAGAAGCAACCTTCAAAGCATACAAAAGATCAAATCAAAAGAAAAAGGAACAAGAAGAATATAGCAGCAGCAGTGGCATCTCGGAAGATGATGAAGAAGTGGCCAACTTCGTCAAAAGACTGAACAAGGGAACCAACGGTAGTTATAGAGGTAAGCTCCCTTTAATTTGTTTTAATTGTGATGGTATTGGTCATTTTTCTAACAAATGTCCTCATAAGAAAAAGAGAAATGATGAAGGTTACTCAAAAGGAAAACACACATATAAAGGAAAAAGAACTACAAAGAAAGTTTTCAAGAAAATATTATACACCAAAGAAGATATCTCATCATCAGATGAAGATGAAGTCAGTGACAGTGAGACAGGAAGAGTTCTATTCATGGTAGTAAAAGACTCTGACAAAGAAGACTCCGAAGAAGAATATGAAGAAGATGAAGAAGAATGTGAAGAAGTTGAAGAAGAAATTGAAGAGGCAGAAGTTGACTATCGAGAATAATTAATGTGTGCCATAGAAGTTATCAGAAGAGAAAACAAGAAAAACAAGAAACTACAAGCAGAACTAGACAAGAAAATAGACACTCGAGAACTAGAAGAAATGATCACAAAATTGAAGGTTCAAATAGAAGAAGATAAAAGAATTGAAGAAGCACTCAGAGAACAACTAGAAGAAAAGGACAAGATCATTGGAAACTTGGAAGCAGATATTGTCACACTAAGAAAGGATATTCAAAAGAAAAATATGTGGAATAGCTCAAAAGTTCTGGATGACATTATCAGCAGTCAAAAATCTCATCTTGACAAGTCTAGACTTGGATACAATCAGACAGAAAATGGATCAAGATCCAAAACAACAGAGCAAGAAACAAATCCAAAGGGCTATGCAGAAACAATCAAAGAGGATAGGAAGATATACAAGTAAGATTACAGGGACACTCCTCCACCAAGAAGATATGGATTTTAGAATCAACAATAGACAGATAGGCCTCAAGAAGAAGAATGATTCACAAGAGCACCTCCTTTCAGAATATCTTCAACTCCCAGGTATCAAACTATATGTTTTGGTTTATGTTGTGTATGTAATAATTTTGGACATAAAGTTGTGAATTGCAGAGCTAACAACGGGAACAATAACAACTTTGAGAGTCATACACAAAGAGATTATTCAAGAAGACCTAGTGAAACACAAAGAAGAAGTTACAACAGGTTTGAATATTTGAGCACTGAAGTGGAATGTTACAAATGTAACATTTTTGGACACATGGCCAAAGATTGCAGAATGATAGTCCCTCCTAAAGAACCTCAATAGAATAACAACAATCAAAGACAAGAACCTCAGAAAACGACATGGATAAGAAATAAAGATTAGTATAGCAATGAAGAATGCATAGTCGCTCTACAATCTAAGCAGAAGAAACACAGTTGGTATGTTGACAGTGGGTGTTCAAAACACATGACAAGTGATAAAGACAAATTTCTTACATTATGAAAAGAAAAAAAAAATGGATCAGTCTCCCTCGAAAATGATAATTCATCCAAAATCATTGGAGAAGGCACAGTCTGAATTGGGAACAAGAATGAAAAAGAACAAAATGTTCTACTGGTAGAAGATATGAAACATAATATTCTAAGTGTGGGTCACATGCATTTTGATAACCTTGTCAAAGTCATCAAAAGAGAAGCAGTCAGAGAAATACCCCAGATCACGAAACCAACCAACACTTTATGCAAGCATTGTCAACAAGGAAAGAAAACAAAGACCAAGTTCAAATAAAAGGAATATTCAACAACAAGACCACTAAAAATTGTGCACACTAATCTAGTTGGACCAACTACAACAAAGGGCTTAAAAGGTGAGAGACACTTTATGCTATTAGTTGATGATTATACAAGAATGACTACAGTTTGCTTTCTCAAGAACAAGTCAGAAGATTTTGAAAAATTCAAGATCTACAAGGAAATGGTTGAAAATGAGATGGATTCAAGAATCAAATGCTTAAGATATGATAATGGAGGAGATATCACTTGAAAGGAATTTATGGAATACTGCAGTAGTCATGGAATAAAAAGGCAATTCTTTGTTGCTAGGACACCTCAACAGAATGGAGTTGCTGAAAGAAAGAACAGGACAGTACAGGAAATGGCTCGAACAATTCTAATGGAATCCAAATTGACAGATATATTTTGGACTCAGGTAGTGCATATATTATTTCACATTCAAAATAGAGTAATGCTCAAAAGCAACACTAATAAAACTCCCTACGAGCTATGGAAAGGAAGATCAGCAAATGTGAAGCACTTAAGAGTTTTTGGAAGCAAATGCTACATCAAAAGAGAAGATGGCAGAATGGGAAAGTTTGACTCTCATGTGGACAAAGGATTACTTGTTGGTTACTCAAGTACAAGGAAAGAATACAAGTGTTACAATCTAAGAAGCATAAGAGAATCCGAATAAAAGGAAGAAGAAGAGAAAGGAAGAAGAAAAAAAATCAATGGAACAACTTTTTGAAGAAGAAGCAGAAGATGAAGTAGAAGAGGAAGATGAAGAGAATCCGACAGAAACAGAAGAGCAAGTTCAACAAGTATATCCAAAGACACCTAGAAAATGAGTAGAGAATAATCATCCTTCAAAACAAATTATTGGAAACAAAGATGCAGGAGTTGAGACTAGAAGAAAAATCCATTCACCAGAACAAACACACCTAACACTCTTATCTACAATTGAACCAAACTGTTTTGAAGAAGCCAACAAGGATGAATTTTGGAATAAGGCCAT
>ML777432.1:524744-594377 GCA_009831015.1 Picea engelmannii | reverse complement strand
AAAATGGGTTTTTAGGAATAAATTGAATGAAAATGGACAGGTTACAAGGAACAAAGCTAGATTGGTATATAAAGGATATGCACATATTGAAGGAATCGACTTTGAAGATACATTTTCCCCAGTTGCCAAAATGGAAGCAATCTGTTTGCTTTTAGCTTATGCATGCTCCAAAAATGTTAAAGTATATCAGATGGACATAAAATCATCTTTTCTGAATGGGGAACTTGAAGAAGAAGTCTACATTGAACAACAAGAAGGATTTCAGTTGTCAGAGAACATAGACTATGTGTGTAAATTAAAGAAGGTCGTGTATGGTCTAAAACAGGCTCCTAGAGCATGGTACTCCAGACTGGATAAGTATCTGCAGCAGGTAGGGTTTAGAAAGGGAAGTGCAGACAGCAACCTCTACATCAACGTAAGTCAAGGTAATATTTTATTAATTGAAGTTTATGTGGATGATATTATTTTTGGTAGTGATGATGACAGGTTAAGCCAGAAATTTGCAAAATATATGCAGAATGGATTTGAAATATCGTTACTTGGAGAACTATCCTTCTTTATGGCACTTTAGATACATCAAAGAAACTAAGGAATTTTTATTTCTCAAACCAAGTATATCAGAGAAATGCTAAAGAGGTTTGGAATGGAAGATTGAAAACCAGTTATCACTCCCATGCAAACCAGTTGTAAGTTGAGCAAAGATGATGATTCTAAGTCTACGGATCAGAGGCAATATAGGTCAATGATTGGTAGCCTACTATATGTGACAGCATCCAAACCAAATGTAATGCAGGCAGTTGAACAAGTGGCATGATTTCAAGAAGCACCAAAGGAATCACATGTATTAGCAGTAAAGAGGATTTCCATATCTCTCAAAGGAACAGAAGAGTTTAGATTATGGTATCCAAAAGGAAAAGATCTATCACTTATTGCCTACACAGATGAACATTGGGCAAGATGTATTGATGATCGAAGAAGCACCAGTGGAGAAAGGTTCTACTTAGGTAAGTGTTTGGTATCATGGCTAAGAAAGAAACAATCATCAGTATCTTTATCTACAGCTGAGGCAAAGTATATTGCAGCAACATCATGTTGTACACAGGTTCTTTGGATGAAACAAACTCTGACAGATATGCAGGTTAAGTATGATGATCCCATTCCAATCTATTGTGATAATACAAACACCATCAATATCTCAAAGAACCCGGTGATTCACTCCAAGATGAAGCACATTCCAATCAAGTATCACTTCTATGGGAGCAGGTTGCAGAAAAGAACATCAGAGTTGAGTATGTGGGCACAAAAGAACAAGTGGTAGACATCTTCACAAAACCACTTCCACGGAAATCCTATGAATATCTTCGCAAGAGACTTGGAGTTATTTCTAGTCCAAAATGAATGATTTTTGAATGCTTATCTTATATGTATTATATTTACATGAGGAAGCACCATAAGAGGACAATCCAGTCAGGGGGAGCAACCCCGGATGGAAAGATACATTTTCCATTGATGACAAAGGGGGGGAGATTTATCAAATGCAGAGGACATAGACAGAGGACAGAGGCATGGTTCCAGGGGGAGCATATTTATTAGATACAGAGGACAGAGGCATGGTTCCTTTGGGAGCATGAGTGATATGATTTCAATATTGCATTAGAGTGTTTCCATCAATTCCAAAGGGAGAGATTATTGATTAAGGTTGGTTGTCATTGATGTCAGGCCTTGAAGAAATCCCTGTGGCACAAGGTTTGAGTAATGGACCCAATATTGTTTGATGTAAATATGACTCATTATTGTATTTTCATGTTTGATAAGAAGTAAAAATGGATGAACTCCAAAGTGGTCCCCTTATGGTGAAATCCCTCATGGGAAGACGCTTTGCGAAGTGAGAGAGCCCATGATTATTTGAGTAATAATGAGATGAAGGACAATGAACTTGTGAGTGAAATGTCATAGATGGATAGTGCTTGTCATACCGTTTCCAGTGGTATGTGGAACGTCACATAAATCCTCACGGTTAGAAATTTATGACCATATGAAGTTGGAGAACCCTCATGAGTCTTATAGAAACCCCCAAGAGTCAAAGTGATTTGCAAAAAGAAATTATTTTAAAAGAAGAAGCCCTAAAATAAGGAAAGTGTAAGGCTACATGAAGATATAAATAAGAGACAAAACTCACTCATAAAAACGCACTTGTACATATTGTATATCTTTTTTCTTATGTAAATATTCTTGTAAATACTTGTGGATACATTTGAAGTGGCAAACGTCTCAGGTGGCATGAAGGGTTGAAGGCGAAATTCTCGGATTCACAAAAAACCCTATTTTTTGAGGCGTACACGGGCTGACTGTGTATAGGGTGAGTACATGTTGATAAAGCCATGAAACTTGAGAAGATGAAGGTGCATAGGTTCTATATTCTGAGATCAAGTTCCCAAGAAGGTCTAGAGTGCTCAGATACATCAGATCCATCCATTGGTTCAAAAGGTATGTCTTATTTCTATGAATAGTTGGATTTTGATGTATGCATGAGGAATGGAAATGGATTTTTGAGGATTCTCCTTAGAGAGACTAGTGGTTGCATGAGATATTTTGTATAAGTCAGATCTATAGAAATACAGTGTTGGTATATTTATAATTGATACTTCTTGTTAAGGCACATCTTGTATTTCTTGGCATATGGGTAAGATTTTTTATGGTACATGGTTGAGATATTGTATTTATCTATGTATTGAGAAGTTGAATATCAGAAAGGGGTTGATGACTAAGATAATGTGAGGGACATTATACTTGTTCATGATTACACATACCTATATGGAACATGACTAGAGAGAGACATAATTTCCTTGAGTAGAGGTTATGTATGAGGATGCATGCATAGGGTACAGTTACAGTCCGGATACAGTGATAGGGTACATATCTATGTGAAAGAAGTTACAGAGGGTCATAAGTTTTCAAGTGAAAGTAAACCCTAGTTTCAGAATGCATACGTAGGCTGCATAGCAGACAGGGCACATACATACGCGACATAATAGATAGGGTGCGTACATGTTGGCCCTCAACCAAGTTTTGAGGAATACTTGGTCATAGTTGACTGTTTGGTACTTCGACTGCCTATCAAAGACGAAGCGCATGGCGAAGTGGAGATCACGGGATCTCGCCACCTTTTGTGGAGCCTTTTTGGGTTTTTTGGGAATATTGTAACGGGAAAGGGATGTCGGCCCTTATTTAGGCCTTTTTCTATGTATAAATAGAGGTCTATACCATGTAAGAAGGAGGCCTTATCTAGTCGATGGCTTAGTGCATAAGTTGGATCTATGTGATCAAAATTCCGTGTGATTGTAAGAGCTTTGTGCATGTTGTAATAAGTGTTGAGTGCACAGATTGTGAGAAGGCTTAGTGATTGGATCTACCCGGGGAAAGAGGATCTAGCGAGCTGCGCAGATCTCTTTTCCTATGTGAAGTAAGGATCATTGAATCTTCGTGTTGTAACTTCTTGATCGAGATAATATAAAGAATACTTTGTGGATGTAGCCCCAGGGTGGGGGAGAACCACGGTAACTCTGTGTATTGTGTTGATGTGTTTGTCTCTCTCTTGCTAAGTTCTCTAATATGTTTAGATAGATATATTGATGCTTTGTGCTTATGAGATATGAATGCATGCTAGATATGATACATAAGATGCTAAGTGATTAATCTATTGAGTATAACTTGTTTATCATTGCTACGTGCTAGATCTGAGTAATTACTGCGGAGCTCTATGCTTTATGCGAAGTGTATTAATGAATGTATGTTAGGAAATAACTGATGCTAAGTGTGTTGTAAGCAAGATAATCACAGATCTGTGTCCCAGCTAAGGTTGCAGACACCTGAGTCCTGCAACCACCCTAGCCTCTACCTCGGGTGAGACTTCATCTTCTTCGCAGGTGTTGTCGAAAGGGTCGGTAGTTAGGGCTTTGTTGGTTCACTCTTGAGCGTTGAACCCTGGGTCTACCCCTCTGTGCCAACAAATGGTTTTGTTGATGGGACTGGAACTGTGATTGCTGAGAACTGAAGAAGAAGAATCTTTGTGAGAAATAAGCTGCCATGTGCGTAGATCTATTGCCCTAGTGCGCAGTGTTATGTTTGACCTGTGAAGCTTTGTGCCAAGAAAGAAAGGTCAGATCTAAAGAAGACAGGTCAGATTTGAAGAAAAAGAAGTCAGATCTGTGAAGAAAGAGGTCAGATCTGCAAGAAAAAGGTAATATCTATAAGCTCTGTGCTTTGATAAAGATAAGAATAGTTAAAAGTCTTAGATCTGGAAGCTTTGTGCTCTGTAGAAGTAAGATAAGTAAAATTTATTTTTATTTTTTTTGTGTTTCTAAAGCATGGATCTAGGTATGTTTGATAGATTATGTCCTAGCTTCAAAACTATGGCATTAATAGATGAAATAAAGTTTGATATGAATAGATCTGATAAGTATAGTGATAGATATGTTATACATATCCATAGAAATAATTTTGGGACTAACCAATGGATGCAGGATCCTAGAAAAAAAAAATTGCAAGCTAATCGTTATGATCCTAGCACACGGTACATGAAAAGTTGGGGATCATTGAAGAGAAAGAGAGGAGTAACTCTTTGTTACAATTGCAGAAGACCTGAACATCTTGCTAAGGAATGCCCTGGGTGAAGACCTAGTTGTCTTTGTTGTAAGGCTGTGGACCATGAAGTACTGGATTTCCCTAGAATGATTGCTAGACTTGAATATCTAAATATAGAGCAAGTAGGAGATCAAGAGACTCATATTATAGAGGAACCCCAGAAAAAATCAAAGACAGTATTGATGAAAATGAAAGAAACCCTTAACGATCATAGAGACCTCATCTTATTAGAAATATTCAAGAAGAAAGAACAGATCGAAGTGAGAATAGGAGACTTTGACATTGACTGTGTTTTGGATGAATAAACAAAGGTGAACATTATGACAGAAGGAACCTAGAAAGCTATAGGAAGACCTGACATGACCCCTTCATTAGGAGGAATAGGGTTATTCAGAGGAAAGTTGGTAAACCTATGTGGAAAGCTCACTCAGATATCTATGAATTCTCATGGAGCTTCGACAGAAGAAGATTTTGATATTGTTAAGTTCGTGGAGGACAATGCCCCATTTACTATGCTACTTGGTAAACCTTGGATTGAGAAAGATCAAGCCATAAAACAGGAAGCAGAAAGGGACCTAGAACAACAGAGACAAGAGTTAAGAGACTTCATGACTAGAAGGATCGCGTAGTTGATTGAAGAACGGGAGAATAGATCAAGGGTTCTTGACCCCGGGAACTTGGATGACGAAGTTGAAATAACACTAGAAGAACCACAGAGGACCAAAAAATATGTTAGACAACCAATACCCATGGATCTGAAGAAAGAATCTCAGCACTGCGAAGTTACCATGCCAAGAGAAGAAAAGAATCAAAATGATAAAAGGATGATTGAGACAAAGCTAACTAGGAAGAAGGCTAGAAAAATCAGGAAGAAGAAAGCAAAGTTGGAGAAATTATGAAACGTTCCAGAAGAAACCCGGCAGAAGGAAAACATGCAGAATTTGAGCTTCGTCGGGATAGAAGAACAACGACATATGGCACTTCGCCATGTCAAAGTAATATAGTCGTTAGAAGACAATATACCCATTCTGTTGATGGATCGAATGGCTTGAAAGAAAGTTATGACCTGTTACCTGACCGTTAGACTACACCATAACGGACAGATCAAGAGTTAATGGACCCTCCTATCCGTTGCAATCAGTCTGTTACAGCTTTACTTACTTATTCCATCACGCCATGCCCGGAAGACACTTTTGCCAATTGAGAACTTGAGCTCACAGAATACCCACATTGTGGAATAGTGACTATCCTACCTTGATTACGCTACCTTCATCCCATTGACAACCTGAGAAAGTGATCATGAACTTACATGTCTAACGAGCTTTGCACAGCAGAAGAATTGGTGAGAGAAGTACTCACTAGCTTAACAACCAAAAGAGTTATGTCAGAAAGAGGAATTTCCACTGGATTCCAAGCCTCGTCATCAAGAGGAGTAGTAGCTTCTCCATCCACTGCTCGAGTTGGACCATCCTGACAAACTGTCGAGAAACGTACTAAACATAGAAATGACATCGCGAATGCCAAACTGATCCCAAGCATCTTTCCCTCTTACATACGTCCTTTGAAAGGTGAAATCAACTATGACAGTGTGCCCTGAGATTATGAATATCCTATGATCACTACGTACCTACCAAAGGGAGTGCGCACAGTTCGCACTGAGTAGACCAAGCTCCCAACATTGAAGTTTTTCGACTTCAACCTTGGTGACCGGAAAGCCTACAGTATGCTTTCCCCACACAAGTATCTAACGATAAAAAAGGGGAATAATTCCAAGATCATCCCTCAGCAATGGATGATGAACATCGCGCAGTCCACCTTAGTTAATGTAATGAAGATTCCACACTTTGGCAGGCAACCAGATATGAACGCTTGCATAAAATTGCTACTGGTGAGCTACCATGGAGGATATCTCTGGTAGAACCGATGTATAACAATTGATCCAGCACTGATCAATCAGATCACTGGGTTGAGCATGCAGGGCCCTGACCCACAAGACTATTACCCTGAAAAGACCGCAGATCGCACTCTTTCACAGAAGATTAAAGAGGCCTATGGAAATGTTGAAAAAGGTGCGCAAGGTTACAAAGTAACCTATATTGATAGTGGTGCAGTGCGCCTCACCTGTCAGATGATCGTAGGAAAGTTAGTCCACAAGAACAGACCGACGCAAGTATCTGGTTTTGTAGTTCATCTCGCAGGAAAATGCGTAGAAGGAGTCCAAATGAACTGGTCAAAGTACTTAACAGATCAACTCGAATTGGATTGCAGAGAAGTGCAATACCAAGGATATGAGTTCCACTTTAGTTGGCTTCTCATCCTGATTACCTTCATAGCATGGGAGATGCCGGAGGATGTCGTTTTTCCTGAAACCCTACCGTTTGAGCCATTGGCTGTGAAGTTCAGTACATTATGGTACATGACAGATATGACCAGGCAATGGCAGTCGAATACCCTCTTTCATAGATACTACATCTAGTTGAAGATTGTGATACAAGCCACACCTCGCATTACTCCAAACACACTTCACAAATTTAGAACCTTAATGAAGTTCAGTGTGGACCGCCACTTCATATGCCTAACCCCACGCGCTGATGAGCACTAGGAATATCTACAATCCTATTATAAACTAGCAGAAGAAGACCTTGAAGAGATCACCAAGGAATGGTTGACGAACCTCCTCGTTGCAACAGATCTAGCGGATATTTCAGATATCAGCAGCCCAGAAGTTGCACAGGACACACCTGGGCCCAGTAAGACGTAGAAGACAAAGAAGACAAAGGAGACGAAGAAAACTGAAGAGGTTCAAGATGTGGATAGCTTCTCTATAAGGACAGCTTCCATCACACCATATGAAGAAGATAATGATGAAGACCTAGAAGAAGTTGAACAGCAACCAGAAGACAAAGTCAAAGTTCTAAAGAAAAGAAAAGGGTGACCTTTGAAGTCTTTTGTTAAGAATAAAGCCAAAGAAACCGTGACCAATATGAAGACCACGCTCAATCCAAATGACTTCAGCTTTCTCCTTGTGACTTTGAATGAAGCTATAGAAGAGATCACAGAAATAAGGAGGCCAAGCAAGAAACGATGTACAACATAATTGAAACCGATCTCCAAGGAGTGCAGTGATCACTTCAGTCTAGCCGTGCAGCACCTATGACGCCTCTGCTAGAAGGAACAATAGAAGAGGGAAATGAATCAGTTCAAATCCGTAAGATCGCCGACATAGTTGAATTTCATCTTCAGAATGAAGAAGAAGAAACAGTGCAGGTTACATAAGCCCTTCAGAAAACACAGGAGGAAATCATAGAGCAACGTCGAGCTGCACAGCAAGATAAGGATGCCATCCTAGAGAAATTTGAAGAAGACAAAGAAAAAATCTAGAAATAAAAGGAGCAGTTTCTCGTGAAGCAGATTGGGATCGAAGAAGTAGTCAACAATGCATTTTGGTTTGTGACTGGCTTAGAATAGAAGGCATAAGAACCCTTAGAATGCCAAGTAATGAAGCTTGATAAAGTCATTAAACAACTGCAACAAAGAGTAGTAGAACTACAGCTCCAAGCTATACCAAGTAATCCACAAGAAGAATGTGACCAATGAGAAGTGAATGCCCAAAGTACAGTAGAAAGGATTAAGGTACTCACTGAAGAATGTAAGCAATTAAGTAGTAGAAGTGCGCATATACATGAGAACCTATCCGAGAACCCTAAATTGCATAAATTGGAGTCACAGCTCCAGGAGGCGAAGTACCAAGCCGAGAAGTTACAGGTATAGCTGAAGGCCCTACCGACCATAGAGAAAATGAAGAGGTCCCACGAACAGCGCTTCGTGCAGTAGCAGATTCATATGATCCAAAGAAAGGTCATGGAAGTGACTCAGCAATTTCAACCTTTGCAGGATAGGGCATGTCAACTATTCTTAGAGATTGAGAGCCAGGGGACAAACCTGGAATAGGTCATGAACACAACAGAGCAACTCTTAGAAGGACCAGTTAGTAATGCACTCATTCAGGAGTTTGTCGAGCAAGAAGCAGTAGCAAAGAAACAGGTCAATGCATCTCAAGTGAAGCTCGAGGCCTTCGAGGCAGAGTTACCTAGAGAAGAGTGACTCGGGATGAGTCACAGGTGAGTGTTGGGGGTATGTTGGCCCTCAACCAATTTTTGAGGAACACTTGGTCATAGTTTACCATTTGGTACTTTGACTTCCTATCGAAGATGGAGCGCATGGCAAAGCGGAGATCATGGGATCTCGCCACCTTTTGTGGAACCGTTTTGGGTTTTTTGGGAATATTGTAATGGGAAAGGGATGTCGGCCCTTGTTTAGGCCTTTTAATATGTATAAATAGAGGTCTAGACCATGTAAGAAGGAGGCCCTGTCTAGTCGATGGCTTAGTGCATAAGTTGGATCTATGTGATCAGAAGTCTGTGTGATTGTAAGAGCTCTGTGCATGCTATAATAAGTGTTGAGTGCACAGAGTGTGAGAAGGATTAGTGCTTGGATCTACCTGGGGAAAGATGATCTAGTGATATGCACAGATCTATTGTCCTATGTGAAGTAAGGATCATTGAAGCTCCGTGTTGTAACTGTTTGACCGAGATAATATAAAGAAGACTTTGTGGACATAGCCCCAGGGTGGGGGTGAACCACGATAACTCTGTGTATTGTGCTGATGTGTTTGTCCCTCTCTTGATAAGTGCTCTGATATGTTTAGATAGATCTATTTATTCTTTGTTCTTATGAGATATGAATGCATGCTAGATATGATACATAAGATGCTAAGTTCTTAATCTATTGAGTATAACCTGTTTATCATTGCTAAGTGATAGATCTGAGTAATTACTGTGGAGCTCTGTCCTTTCTGTGAACTGTATTAATGAATGTATGTTAGGAAATAACTGATGCTAAGTGCGATGTAAGCAAGATAATCACAGATATGTGTCCCAGCTAAGGTTGCAGACACCTGAGTCCTGCAACCACCCCTGCCTCTCCTCGGGTGAGACTTCATCTTCTTCGCAAGTGTTTCTGAAAGGGTCGATAGTTAGGGATTTTTTGGTGCGCTCTTGTGAATTGAACCCTAGGTCTGCCCCTCTGTTCCAATAGTACATACATGGTATTCATCACTACAGGTCATGTATCTGTTGTATTTTTGTGGATACATGTTCAGTTCAGGTACAGATCGATTACAGGGTAGTTGTACAGATTGGATATAGGTCAGTGGTATAGGTTGATACATTTGTATAGAAGTATATCTCATAATGATAGGTTGACAGTGGTTCCATCATTCTACTTCTACTTCAGGATGGCAGGACAGGGAAAGGATAGGCGATTGTAGCCACCTTCCGGTTGTAGTCGTAGAACATAGGGGGTTGTACCCTCCTTCTGGTAGTAGCTAGAGAATTGGGGAGTTGGAGGTTCCCTCAGGTTGTAGCCTGAGAAACTAGGGGGTTGGAGCCTCCTTCCAGTTGCACCTAGAAAACAAAGGAAGTTGTTACTTCCAATGAATGTAATTCTTCAAGACATACAAGAAAAAGAATTATGTCGTTTTCTCCCGATTTGGTTTTCCACGTAAAACACTGGTGTATTGTGTATGGGTGTGATTTTTCATTTCGTATTTCTCATTATTGGATAATAATACTACATTGATATAACACTTGGATTAATTTGGATAAAAAGGATTATAATTGCACTATTACTGATTCACCCCCCTCTCAGTAATCCAACAGTTTTCTTATTGAGTCTCATCTTGGTTGGAAAATCTCAACTGAATAATTGGTGTTATTAGGATTCACGGATGGTGACATTCATCCTACTCGAAATGTAGCTTCTGTTGCTTGGGTTATCTATTCACCCGATAGACAGCTGGTGTCTTCAGGAGGCATTTGTCTAGAGCCATCGACGAATAATGTGCTTGAGTATAGAATATTTATTGAGCTATTTTGTGACACCATTTTTCATGTTGTTCAATCTGTAGAGGTTCTCCTAGATTCCCAATTAGTTGTGTGTCAATTGAATGAAAGGTATCAGGTTAGGGATCCTATGTTACTCTGACAATTCTTTCAGGTATGAATTTTGGAATGATATTTTGATTTCATTACTTATAATCATGTCCCTATAAGTTCTAATCAAGTATTTGATGCATATGCTAATTATGTTTTAGATTGGAATTTTTTACATAACTAAGAAAAGGAAACACACATTCATACATTCATCCATTTTAACATACATAAGTAAAGTCGAAGACCAAAAGTTCTTGTATTTCATTCATCAAGTTCAAAAATTATGGTATCATAGTACAAAATTGGGCCTTTAGCACTCAAAAATAAACATATATATGGTTGGTACATCAAATGACCATGGCATCTAATCCTTTTGTCCCAGGTTCATGTCATGGTAGCACATTATAGTGTTAGAAAGACATCGAAAAACTCTCACCCACACACAGGGTACACCTACAACCTACCTTTGTGTAGCCTCAGGAAGATCCTCGACTTGGACCATAGGAATCTCGTGTGTCAGACATGATAGGTTTCCCTACACATTCTGAATAATTCGCTCTACATTTTTTCCTACCATCTCCTCCCCTCGGCCCCAGTGTCAATGTCGTGGGTATCCATTTGATCGTCGTGGACCTACATCTACATAAGAGAGATAAATGTTAGTATATGATGCCATGCCAAAATTCCATACAACCAATCTCCTTCCTAAGGAACCTTAATCAAAATTTACTAGAACAAATTAAACTCTTAAAGGATGAAACAAAGGAGAATCTAGAATAAAAAAATAAATATGACAAGTCAAAAGATAAAAAATAACTTTTATGATTAAAACAACATAATCAGTATTTACTAACACAAATTAAAATACTTAAGCATGATAACAAATCTTTACAAGAAGAGATAGATCGCAAAACATCAATAGTCGATAAAGAGACAATGATTGAACCTATGGAGCTATAGAATTCCTTATATGTAAAAATCCCAATTCTGGATAAAGGAATTAATATAGATCTAGTTAACCTTACAAATCATGTAAAGAGTTCTTCAAATGTCAAACTAGAAACAATCCAGGGGTATGAAGAAGACTCAATTCCAAAAGTTTTGTTGGCACAGGGGCAAACCCAGGGTTCAACGCTACAACAACGCACCAACAAAACCCTGACTACCGGCCCTTTCAGCAACACCTACGAAGCAGATGAAGTCTCACCTTAGGTAGAGGCAGGGGTGGTTGTAGGACTCAGATGTCTGCAACCTTTGATGGGACACAAATCTGTGATTCTGGTATTTAACAGAGAATTCAGCAATAAACCTTCATCAATATCTAACCAATATCTACTCCACAGATAAAACAGAGCATCGCAGCCTTCACCCAGATCTAATGTATCTAAGAACTTAGCATAAGGAATTAGATCAGATCTAGCAGACTTAAGCACTAAGCAAGTTCACAGAGGTTAGATCTAGCATCCAGATTCATCATAAGAACAAAGTATAAATAGATCTATCTATCTGTCTGTCTATGTCAAGCACTTGGAAAATAACACATAAGTACACCAACACATCGCATAAAGCAGAGAAACACAGCATATACATGGTTCACCCCCACCCTGGGGCTACGTCCACCAACTCTTCTTCTTTATTAGCTTCTTCAATCAGATGCATGCATAGAGCCACAAAAACCTTACTCCGCATAGGATAGGAGATCTACGTAGCTCGCTAGATCCTGCTTCCTTGTGTTACAGCACAAAGCCCTTCACAGTCTATTACAACCACTTTCATTTAGATCTACAAGTCTCTCATAGTATTCACAAAGATTTTACAAGACACACTTGCACTTAGCACAACATCACATAGATTCCTCTTTTCTTCCCCTCCATTCCCTTACATCACCTAGACATCTATTTATAGATTACAAAATAGGCCTAAGCATGGGTAAATCCATGGACCGACATTCCCATACCCGTTACATATTCCCAAATCCCAAAAAGGACCAAAAAAGGGACCGAGATACCATGATATTTGTTTCATCTTGTGCTCCTCCTTCGACAGGTTATCGAAGTCCAAAATGGCCAAACTTGACTAAGGATGTCTCAAAACTTGGTTCAGGGCCAACAAACCCCCAACACTCACCTGTGACTCATCCCGGGTCACTCTGATGTAGGAAGTTCTTCTTCAAAATCCTCCAACTTTCTCGAGATGCTTCGATTTGTTGTTGTGCTACGACCTCTTTTTCAGCAAACTCTTGGATGACTGCCTCGTTCACAGGTCCTTCCAGGCATTCTTCAGCTCCATTAACAAACTGCTCTAGTTCTGCTCCTCGACCTTCAACTTTTGTGAACGATTGGTAGGCCTTATCTTGCATGGGTTGGAGTCTCTGAGTTACTTCCATAGCTCTGCTCTGAATAGCGTGAATCTGTTGTTGGGCGGTGTGTTTCTCTTGAGATCTCTTCATTCTTTCCACAGCTGACAGGAGCTTCAACTATGCCTATACCGTTTCGGCTTGATACTTCACCTCTTGGAGCTATGACTCTAGTGCTTTTAATTCTAGACTCTCAGCGAGTCGCTCATATGTTAGGGCACTACGATCACTCAGCTTCTTATATTCCATAGCAAGGGTCTTTAATCTCTCAATTGTTCTCCTGGCAGTTGCTTTTCTTTGGTCCTTCAGATCCTGTGGGATCTCGGGCACTACACATAGTTCTAAGTTTGTGATGTGTTGTTGTAGCTATTGGATCACTTCTTCGAGCTCCTCTACTTATTGTGTAACTCAATCTTCAGCCTTTATTTTGACCACTGTCATAGAGCGAAGTGCTATATTGACCGCTTCCTTTACTTTGAGTTGCTCAACGAGCAATTGTTATTTTTCTTGCTATATCTGTGTTTTTTCTTCGTCGAACTTTGCTTGGAGGGAAATATTTTCTTGTTCTACAGCTTGGCATTGTTCTACAAGTACTCCTTTTACTTGCGTCAAAGCTTGGGCGGCTTGTTCTATTTCCTCGCGTGCTCGTCGAAGGCGATCTTCAACTTTATTATCTAATCGGTGAAGTTGGGTTGGCTCATCTCTCAACTCTGGTGTTCCCAATGGTAGAGGCGTAGTGGAGACTGTGTGGCTGGACTGTAGTGACTTCTAGACCCCTCGGAGTTCGATTTCAATCCTATCATATATTTCTTCCTGCTTGGCCTCTTTTTTTCTGTTATTTCCAGCAAAGCATCGTTCAGGGATGTTATGAGGAAGTCAAAGTCGTCAGAGGTGAGGACAGTCTGCATCTTGGTCATAGAGGCTTTCAATTTCTTTCGGGAAGAATGTTTCTGAGGTGAACCCTTCCTCTTCTTCAGGGGATCAACCTCATCTCCTTGCTTCTGTTCGACTTCTTTTTCATCTAACACTTCACCATCACCTCCGTACTTTGGTGATATGGAAGCAGTCTTCACGGATGCACTGTCTAATCCTTGGACCTATTCGGTCTTCTTTGTCTTGCTAGGTTCGAGTGTATCCTGCGCAGTTTCTGGACTGTCGATGTCGGATATCTCTGTGGGGTTGGTAGGGATAAGGAGGTCAGTGGACCATTCCTTAGTAATCTCCTCCAAGTCCTCCTCTGTCATCTTGTAGTAGGACTGAATTTTTTTTTATGTTCATCAGTGCGCGTTGTAATATAAATGAAATGTTGATCTACATTGAAATTCATCAAAGGTCAAAACCAGTGTAGAGTGCTCGGTGTCATGCGAGGCTCAGACTGGATGGATCTCTTCAGTTGATCATAGTAGGTATGAAAAATAGAATTTGACTGCCATTGTTTGTTCATATCGTTGGAATACCAAAGTGTACTGAACTTTGTAGCCAGCGGATCAAATGGATCAATGTCAGGGAAGGTCACACCTTTCAACAACTCCCAGGTGATGAATGAGATAAGGATTGAAATCCAACTAAAATCAAATTTGTAACCTTGATCTTGTGCTTCTATGCAGTGTAGTTCCAATTGATTCACCAGGTATTTTGCCCAGTTCATCTGTAGGCCTTCTGCGCACTTCCCTGCGAGGTCGACTACAAAGTTGATGACTTGGGTAGATCATTTATTTATTACTAACTTCCATGCAATCAACTGACAGGTGAGGTTCACTGTGCCACTCTAGATAGATTATACCTTGTATCCTCGCGTCCCCTTCTCGACATCATCGTAGGTGTCCTTGATCCTCTGTGCTAGAGTGCGATCCATGGTTTTTTCTGGATAAAAATCCTGTGGATCATGTCCCTGCATACTCAAACCTGTGATTCGATTGCTCAGTGTTGGATCAACTGTGATACAGCAGTATAGCCACAAATAACTGACATGGTAACAAGAAAGAAGCATCTTGACACAGGCATTCACCTCCTGGTGTCTTCTGAAGTGTGAGATCTTCATGGAGTTCAGAAGGGTGGACTGTGTGAGGTTATGGGTCCATGTCTAGGGGATTATCTTTGAATTCTTCCCCTTCGTTCTGTTCAGGTACTTATGTGGGGCGAGAATGTTATAGAATTTTCGGTCACCGAGGTTGAAGTTGTTGAACTTCAACACTGCAATATTGTCGTGGTCTGCTCAAACTACGTGGATCCCCTTTGGGAGGTTCACAGTGACCAAGGTGTACTCGAAATATTTGGGCACACTATCTCAATTTACTATGCCTCTCAGAGGTGGTATGTAGGTTGGTAATATAATCGGGATCAATTTGGCATTCACTAGATAATCCATGTGCTTGGTTCACTTTTCATCTGATGGTGGGGATGGTTCAGCTCTGCGAGCAGTCAACGGAGAGTCTTGTAGTCCTCTCGTTGATGATGCTTGTACCCCTATAGACATCAACATGACTCGTTCAGTCATGATATCGATCAGAACTTCTTCGACAACTCTCTCTATTGCGTTGAACTTGTCCGACATACACTCTCGGGGTTGGAAATATTCAGGTTCGAGGAGTAACTTAGACACTGCAATAGGATAGAAGGAAATACAGAGCAATCATCATTGTACAAGATCAACAAGTTTGTGGGCTCAATTTCACAATTGTCAAAATTTTCCTCAGTGCATGGTGCGACAGGATAAATAGGTAACTCGGCAACAGGTCACTTGCAATGGGTATGAAGCCTTCCTAAACTATGTTATGTTCATTATGGTGCGGTCCCAATGGTCTGATGGTGAGTTTTCTAGTCATAAATTCCTTTCTACCCATTCAGAGCATTGGTCTAATAGTTATAATGTCCCCAACAGCTATATTGCTTCGCCATGGTGAAGTTCCATGTGTCACTGTGCTGATATCCCGGCAAAGCTCCAATTTTGTAAATTTTCCTTCTGCGAGGTTCCTTCTGGATCTGTCTACAACTTTTAAATCTTAGCTCTCTTCTTAATTAGTTGTATAGCCTTCTTTCCATAGAGCTTCATCTCGATATTCCTTTTCCCATTCTGATTCTTATCTTCTTTTGACATAGTGACTTCACGTTGTTGAGATTCTTTCCTAGGATTCAAAGGTAATACTTCTTTTTTATCTAGGATAGGTATTTCAGTCTTTTGTGGGTCCTCTAGTGTTCTTTCAACTTTGATATCTATGTCTTTATTATTAAATAGCTTTGATATTTTCTCTTTTTCTTCAATCAAGTGTGTGATCCGTTTAGTTATAAAATCTTTTAACTCTTACTTCTTCTGCTCTAAGACTTCTTCTTCTTCCTTCCTTCTAGCTTGATCTCTTTGAATCCAAGGTCTTCCTAGTAACATGGTAAATGGAGTGGTATCCTCAATAAATTTAATGATCTCAAAATCTTATTCTGTCGAAGTTCCATTGGCATTCATAGGTATCTGAGTGAGATTCCCACATAGGGTTATCATTTTGCCTTTGAATAATCCTATTCCTCCCAGTGAAGGAACCATATCAAGATTTCCTAAAATTTCCCACATTCTTTATGTCATAACATTCACCTGTGTTTCTTCATCCAGAACACAATCAACGTCGAAGTCTCCTAATCTTGCTTCAATGCATTCTTTTTCTTTGAAGATCTCTGATAATCTGACATGTCGATGGTCATTCAGGGTTTCTCTCATCTGTAACAATACTTTTTCTGATTCTTTCTAGGATTCTTCCATAATCTTAGTTTTTGGATCTTCCTTGGGGTTTTCTTGGTTCGGATTCATTCTTTCAACTTTAGCAATCATTCTAGGGAAATCCAATACTTCATGGTCCATAGATTTAAAACAAAGACAACTAGGTCTTCTCCCAGGGAATTCCTCAGCAAGATGTCATGTTTTTCTGCAACTATAACAGTGGGTTAATCCTCTCTTTATTTTAACTAATCCCCAGCCCTTTTTGTATTGCGCGCTAGGATCGTAGTAGATACCCTGCAAAACATTCTTTCTAGGATCCTGCATCCATTTTTTAGTCCAAATATTCTTTCTATGCATAGGTATAACATATCTTTCACTATTATTATTAGATCTACTGATGTCAAACCTTATTTCATCTACAAGTACCCTAGTTTTCGAGCTAGGACAAAATCTATCAAACATACCTAGATCCATACTTTTGAAACAAAAATTTCTACTTATCTTACTTCTACAAAGCACAAAACCTTCAGATCTAGAAATTTTCACTATTCTTACCTCTATCAGAACACAAAGCTTGCAGATCTTACCTCTTTTCTTGGCATAGAGCTTCACAACTCAAGAAGAATGTGGTGCACTAGGGAAACAGATCCACGCACGAAGCTTTCTCAGTTTCAAGTCAAATCTTTTCACAAAGCTTTTTCTTCTTCATTTCCCAACAATCACAGTTTCATTCCCAGCAATGAAACCATTTGTTGTCACAGGGGTAGACCTAGGGTTCAACGCTACAACAGCGCACCAACAAAACCCTAACTACTGGCCCTTTAGGCAACACCTACGAAGAAAATGAAGTCTCACCCGAGGTAGAGGCAAGGGTGGTTGTAGGAATCAGATGTCTCCAACCTTAGCTGGGACACTTATCTGGGATTCTAGTATTTAACAGAGCATTCAGTAGTAAACCTTCATCAATATCTAACCAATATCTACTCCACAGATAAAACAGAGCATCGCAGCATTCACCCAGATCTAATGTATCTAAGCACTTAGCATAAGGAATTATATCACATCTATCAGACTCAAACACTAAGCAAGTTCATAGAGGTCATATCTAGCATCCAGATTCATCATAAGAACAAAGTATAAACAGATCTATCTATCTATCTATGTCAAGCACTTAGCGGATAACACATAAGTACACCAACACATCACACAAAGTAGAGAAACACAACATATACGTGGTTCACCCCCACCCTGGGGCTACGTCCACCAACTCTTCTTCTTTATTATCTTCTTCAATCATATACATGCACAGAGCCACAAAAACCTTACTCGACGTAGGACAGGAGATCTTTGCATCTCGCTAGATCCTCCTTCCTTGTGCTACAGCACAAATCCCTTCATATTTTGTTACAACCACTTGCACTTAGCTCTGAAAGTCTCTCACAATATGCACAAATAATTTACAAGCCACACTTGCACTTAGCACAACATCACATAGATGCCTCTTTTCTTCCCTTCCCTTCCCTTACATCGCCTAGGCATCTATTTATAGATTACAAAATAGGCCTAAGCATGTGTAAACCCATGGGCCAATATTCCCATACCCGCTACATATTCCCAAATCCTAAAAAAGACCCAAAATGGGGTTGACATACCGTGATCTCTACTTCATCTTGCGATCCACCTTCGACAGGCTGTCGAAGTCCAAAATGGCCAAACTTGACCAAGGATATCTCAAAACTTGGTTGAGCGCCAACAAGTTTATCAAGAAACAACTACAAGTATATGAAGTAAAGATCAAGTTGCAAGGATTCCTTATCAACATTCTAATCACAAAAGTCGATACTTCAGCCAATCAATGTATCAACAAAAAAAAAAACCAATATGTCAAAGAATATTACTTCCACTACAAGTGGGGATCAAAATAGAAGTCATCATGGGGGTAGAAATGTATCAAGTTATTTCCAAGAACCCTATAAAATCCCAAATCAACAGAAGATCGAATTAGGATGGGTAGGCTCCTTTACAATTTGACATTTCTACTCAACGCTTAGAATATCCTATCATCTCAGGTCCTCAACGACTACTAACTCAAGAATGAAGAATCAGGAGACAATAATTACAAGCCAGAGCAATAGATAATATATATATTCTTTGAGGACAAAGCATTTTTAAGGGGAAGGCAATGTTGTGAACATAATATATATAGAAATAGATATAATAAATAATAATTAATAATTAAACACATCATAAATAAAAAGTCATGTCTTATCTAAAGGATGTGTTTATTCATGAAAGGGCACCCATATGAGGATATATAAACGGGCCCTCATTCTCATTGTAATCATCTCATATCATATTAATTATTCATATTATTATTATCCTATATGGATTTATGTGTGCTATCTTATTTATATTGGATACTCTTTGTGTGAGAAAACTTAGTTCATATCAATATCGTCACCAACATATAGGATAGGTTTTCACCTCACTTTGCATTTTTGCATCATCCTATGACCATGATTCATATGCCCTAGTTTCGAACCCATTTTTTAGCGACACAAAACCTTCTTGCTATTACTAGAAGTTTCGTTATTAAGTGGTTGAGACTTACTAAACATGGGTGCCCTAGTTAGAACACTTTTTTTCCATTTGGTGCCCATGCAGAAGTTACTCCATAGGTCTGGGAATCCCTTATAGTCTCGTTACGAATCTGCATTTGAAACTCATTCTTCTTACCCAATCTCATTATGACCACTACCTACGAGACTCCCCACATTATATTTTGCTCATAACAACATCCTAGAGTCTTAGTTAATCTCTTTTCAGACTCCTTAAAATGAAAATATTGTCGAGTGAGCTTGTCTCTTTCACACTCTTAAATGGTTTTGAAAGGACGTCTATTTCGGTATAAGTTTAACCCTTTTCAGGAAAAAATAGAGTAATTACGAAAAATGAATACTCTAGTCACCATTTTCTAGAAGAGTTCTCCTTCGTATTGTTTTATGCTTTCTTGGGACCAGGGGACTAAATATACAAAAAAGAACATTACTGGAATTTTCTTTCTAGTGTCAAGTTGTAATTGCATTTTATCACCCTGTATGCATTGTTGAGTCTAATTTCATCTCTCGATTTCTCATTATAAACCTATTGTCCCAACAATTCCCAAAATTCGCCAAGAAGTTCCTTCCATATATCCTTTGCATCTTGACACCCTTTATCCCAAGATGAAACAACCTCCTGATTGTCTATATCCTGCATATGTTCCCTTGCATTGCGCATAAGTATGTTCCACTACTTGGAACTTGTTGACTTGATTGTGACACTGATTTCCTCTCTTGTATCATAGCATTCTTCCACATCTAAAAAAAAAAGAAGGGCGGGAAAAGAGTATTGTCTCCTATCGGAAACAGTTGTGTTTCCTTTGAACAGAGCACAAATTTTTGAGTCCATTCATCAAAGGTTTCGGTTTAGTATGGCCTTAGTAATTTTTACTTGTTACTCAGAGTTGTAATCCTCCGACTATTTATTCTTCCAGTCTCTATGGAGAGTTTTTTTATGCCTCCTACGTCACAAAATTTTAGTGTATGATCAGTATTGAGTCTATGTTTCCTGATATATCCATATATCTCATTATCCCCTTCAAAAGGAATTCTAAACCTGTGTCGTCCATTCCTCAGAATTCTTGACTTTGCATGTCAGCCATCCCCTTACAAGTGAGTCTCAGAATCACATGAAGTCATTGTCCTACCTTAAAACATGGGCCTACTTTCATCATTGGTAGGTGATATTGAACCCATCATATAACATATCTTCATCGGTCACTGACTAGGTGGCTTCCCTCATGTTTGATGGCAAGAAATATTTTCACACATTGGGATTTGTGTAGTGTCTCGGTTTCCATTAGACCTTATTGGTGGTTTCCTCGCCTCTGTCAGAAATTTTTATTATTGGATACTATTCAGAGGGTGTCTTTTGTGTGATACTTGCATCTGGGGCACACGAGAGATACACATGGTCATTGGTGCGTGCATATCCTGGTCGTCCGATTTCTTTCTAATCGTCAAAGTATTTATTTGTACCTTATGATGGATAATGAGAGATATCTTAATTCTATCCTTTCAATTGATCTCATTCCATCAAATTTAGCTCATCTATTATGGAACATAGATCTATATTCATATGAGTACCTAGAGGCTTGCAGTCATCAGTGGCATGTTCTCTCACAATTGACAGTTCGGAATACATCAATGTCTCATGCTCAATGGATTCCTCAATTGTTTGACCTCAACACCTTTATTCACACTTGTTGAATGTACTTGGTGCCTTGAAGCCTAATTTCATCATCGGTGGGTTGTCTCACATTTTTTAACTGTATACCTCAATGAATTATAATCAAACGAAGTCTCATCGAGTTTGAGTTCAACTCCTTTATTCACACAATGTAGACTTGCACCATCGGCAACTAGTGTAGAAGACCTCATGTTCACAGTATGAACACATCATACATGTTATTTTATTTCATCATACTAGTACCTATATGACTTCAGTTATAATGGGAAATCATATTTTACTTCATTGTATACAGATATATCCATTTGATTTTGAGACCAGACTCCATTGTGTTTTGATAGTGACTATGACCGCCTACGACATATGTCTACTTTATATTGCCTATTCATGGACATGAAAAGTTATATTCTATATATTCACATGGATATGCAGTGTACTTCATATTGGAATCCATGTGTATAGATTCAATATGTATTTTAATATTATAACATGTGACTAGGTCCTCCAGTTGGGTTCTCACTACTCCACTTATGGGAATTAGAATACATTTCAGCCATTATAATTGTTCATATTACCTCACACATTAGAGGGAATCTGTTATAGAATTTTTTCCACACTCTATGCATCATCTCTGATGGCCTTCCCTTTCCCTATGTAGACTCACTTTCCCCATTTTCACAATCCAAAGTCAAAAAATCAATTTTTTGTTCATATACGCGGGCTACAGTTAGACAACATGTGTATACGTAGGTTGCTCCATTATAGCCCGTGTACATCGGGTTTTGTGCTCAAAATTAAAAATATTTTGGGTTTTCCATGCCAAGTCATGAGATCCATAACCCTTGGCCTTTCATATGCTATAAACTCTCTGATTCGACCCTTCAATTCTCTTTGGAGGCTATAAATTAAGTCATATACAAGCCTTGTAAGGAGAAGATAAATATTTGAGAGAAAACACACTCTGGATAAATTGCGCCTAATATTGAGTCTACGTCCCTTTGTCCTTTAAGTCTGAACCTCCCTTATGTTCATCCCCCAAGCTCTCCCTATTTTGTGGAGGAACCCATTTACTCCTAAAAATTATGAGCTTGCCTTGTGGAGAATTGAAGTGGTGAAGGCCCAGGTGGAAGGACTTAGTTTCTCGGTTTCGTCAACTGTCGATACATAAGGTTGTCACCCATGTACTTATGTTTATTATATTAATAGAAATAATATTTTCTCTTCCAATTATATGTTGCAAGTATCTATATTATTTTCCATGGGTAAATTTGTTATACATGTTGATGGACTATGCTAGTTTATATGCTAACATTTCATATATTTTCAATATGCTTGTGTATCTTGAATGTTGAGTACAAGTTGTATGTATCAATCATTGGATCATGAGATTGACGGTAGTCTCCTACAAACGTTCGGAAGAGGTAGGATTCTGGCCTTTCTTTTGTTGGGATTTCCATTTGTCTAGCATACTTGAGATTAGAGTTGGTTTCTAGGTGTTGTTTTCACTGTTTTGTTCTTACCGCAAACCATAGAGAGTTATTCCTCATAAAAAGATGTGGTTCATGCAAGACTGAAAATTATCTGGTGTGTTGGTCAACCCAAATGGAATGAATAAAAACTCATAATGCCCATAATGGCATTTCAAAGTAGTTTTATGGATATCCTTCTCTCTGACCCTGATCTAATGATACCTTGATCAAAGATCAATATTCAAAAAATACACTACTCCATGCAACTCGTCCAGAATCTCATCAATCATGGGGATAGGGCATTCATTCTTGATCATATTCTTATTCAAGACTCTATAGTAAATGCAGATCCACATCGTTCCATCCTTATTATTCACCAACGTTATATCAGAAGAGAATGGACTAGATCTAGTCCTGATGTGTCCCATCTCCAATAGTTCCTTAATTGATTTCTCAATTTCATCCTTGAATTTATTTGGATGTTTTTCAGGAGTAGTGATCACAAGTTTCACTCCCTCCTCCAAATCAACGGTGTGCTCAAATCCCCTGTTAGGTGGTCTCCCTGGAGGTATTTGTCCAAAAACCTTGTCATTCTTACTTAGCAATGCTTGGATATTTGCATGATGATGTTGTCATCCCCTTGTATCCTCCTCAACTATAATCAAACACTCTATTGCACATGCTACATATTTGTGTCTGAAAATGATCTACATACTTTTGTTTGACACAATTTTTGAGCCACCATTTGACATGCCCCTAAGAACAACCTTCTTTCTGGTTTTTTTTTAACTTCATCTCCATCACTTGATAATTCATTGTAATTTCCACTAAGGAATGAATCCATTGAACACCCAAAACAATATTGGTGTATGTCATATCAACCACATAAAAATCATCATTCAACGTATAGTTTCCCAATGTCACATCCAATATCATAATCTTTTGTGTTCATGTCATAGCAAATCATCAGCCACTACCACGTTGAATCCCTTCAAGTCCTATGTATCCATGTGCCTCTTGGACACCAATGTTTCATCAATGAAGTTATGGGTCACCCCACCATCAATAAAAGTTGTGACTCTTTGTCCTTGAAGTAATCCTCTAACTCTGAAAGTGTAAAATCTAGGAGTTCTTGATAGAGTGGTGATAGTTGCACCCTTAGCCTCCTCATAGGGATACTCATTACTCAAGCCTCCCTACTCGTTTTTGTATTCTAGTGTAGCTTCCTCCTCTTCCTCATCATTGTCTAAGTGCACATCTATATAGTGTAGCTTACCTTTTCCCATACACTTGTGTCCATGTTCCCAAGTTTCTTTGCAACTGAAGAAAAGCTTCTTTCTTCTCAACTCATTATGAGTTTCCTCATCCAACTTCTCCTTATCAGTCCCCTCTTCCTGAAAAGGTTTCTTATCTTTACATTTTTATGGAATAAAAGGTTTGGATAAAGTTTTGTCTTCAAGACTACATCCTCCATTTCTTGTGTCCTGATGATAGCATCCTATAGAGTTTCTAGTTTGAAGGCTTTCACCCAACCATGCGATGGATCGAATAGACCCTCAGTGAACAACATCACCAATATTTGCTCAGATATGTCTACCAATGTGATTGCAAGCCTCTAAAACTATGTGATGTAAGCATCCAGTTTCCCAAGCTATTTGAGTTTTGCCAACTCCCTAAAATGTAACTCCAGATCCTTCTTTTCAAACCTCTCCATCAACTTCTATGTGAATTATAGATAGGAGGTGATGTTGGCATGTCCCACGGTGACCAATCCATGGTGCCACCACTCATGGGCCTCTCCTTCCAAATGCAAGGCAGTGAATTTCATAACTTTTGCCTCTGACATGGTGTTAATTTAGAAGTATGTGTCAACTTATGAACCCATGCTCTAGTTGTGCACTTGTTTGAAACATCAAAAGAGGGAATGGTGAGCTTCCCAACCTTTCTCATGAGATCATTTTTTTGTTTACCATGTTTCACCTCCCTTTGAATATTCATGTACTTGATATTGCAATAATCATGCAGTGACACTGCCACTTGAAAACCCTCACCAAGATCTTGGTACTCCCTCCAATAATCATCAAATATTTCATCATGTCCTTATTTCCCTTGATTCCCTATTTGTTTATTCCCAAATAAATGGGACATAATAGGTCTAGGAATTATTCTATAGATGGTCCTAGTGCCAACTTGTGCAGGAATATGATTTTTGATTCCTTCTAAATGATTCCCATTGTTTCCATTAGAACCCCCTGAACCATTGTTACCCCTATGGTTTTGGTTACCATTGTTCCCATTAGTGTCTCCCAAACAATTGTTTCCCCCATGGATTTGGTTTTATTGGTTACTATAAATTAATTGAGTCAAGAGATGTGCTAGTTGTTGTTTCCCATTGGATAAACCCTCTAGGATATGCAAGGCCCTATCCTCATTATTGTCCCTCGTGTCTCCTTCTTGTCCTCTCTCTAGTTGGTTCTCTTCTACTTCTTCTTCTTGGTGAAATATTTTTTTTCCCCTCAATGCCTTCTACTTATGTAAGTGATATACCCTTCCTCTTCTTTCCTCATGAATTAATAAACCCCCTCACGCTGGAAATACTGAGGCTTTGATACCACTGTAATATCCACACTATAATTTTTTGGGGTTTTTTGCTTAATTTATCAACATGGACATTTTGAAAAATAGTTTCATACAAACATTGTATCAACAACTCTTGTATATTTTTTATCTTTGATATGATTTTTGAATGAATACAAAAATCGAAACCCAAGATATTTATTGCATTAATTTCTATGACATCCAAAATACATTAATATCCCAATAATGACTATAACATAAAATCAAAGAAGAACCTAGTGTATTCTCTTCTGAAAGTTACAGGTCTGTGTTGAAGGAAATTTTTCCCAGTAAGCCTAAATGGTAGCCTCAAAATTTATGGGACGTTCCTGTAGGTGACATCCACCAATATTCATCTTCCCTCGTAGCAATATATTGTCCCCAACAGCAAATGGAAACAATCTAGGTGAAGGAAACCTCCCCACAATAAACTAGGCCTCTATAACAATCAACTTGACCCATTTAAATAATAAAATTGGCCAACAATGATTATGCCATATCCAACATTGAGAATCAACCCAAAGTGAGCTATCTTATCCCCTACAATAAAAAAATCATCCCCATCAAGGAGGAAACTCGTGCCTCCAGCAGAACTCGTCTCAATCACAATGATTACTCTATTCAGAAATTAACTCTATTTGCATACACCCAAACTAAGGCATCCAGGGGAAATAAATCGGCCTCAATGTCTAGAAAACGCTTCCAACAGTTAGGAAAACTCCCCCATAACCACTAAGTCAGACCCAATATGAGAAATGTGGCCCAAGTGAGGTGGTACGACCCAGCAAATACAAACTCTACCTCCTCAAACCCAAAACTCAACAACAAACTATGAAGCTCGGCCACCACAAATGAAAACTCACCCACATATAAGGAAACTTCACTGCCAAAGATGAAATGTCCAGTCACACTAAAGAAAAATGAATAAATATGAGTGATTTCCTCCTCTATGATCGACTAGGGTGGATATTTTCACCACAAAACCCAATCCCAAACTCCCATAGGGTTTTTTGTCCCAAGAGCCAAATCCACGAGATTTCTCTCAAATTCATTTTAGAAAATAGCAAATGCATAATGAGAGAGGGCGCCCTTATTCTCCTTTTATTCTTTCATTGACCATTTTTTTACCCTTTTACCCTTTTAATAAATTAAAGTGGCATTATTCACTCAATAGTCACCTAGGTGCCTTTTTACCTGATTACTCAATGTCACCTTTTAAAAAAATTATTTTCCCGCTCTGATGACATTAAATAATTAATTAATTCCCTTTTTCCCTTATTGACTATAGCCTATGGGAATTACTAAGGCTATCATTTATATCCCTGGAGATCATTTGGAAAGGGACATTACAATAACCCCAAGCACACTTGGAAAGGGTTGTGGACAATAGAGTTGTGGAGGGTTATATTATAGCTATGTTGAATATATGGAAGGATCTCATCCCATGTACGTGGATGCTTGGAGTTGTACATGCATAGGATATGCATAATAATCTTGTTGACCACTTCCATTTTCCCCTTTGCTTGGGGGTGAAAGGAAGATGATTTGGTCAACTTAGTGTCCATAATAAACCATAGGATGGACCATAAGGTATTGAGGAACATATTATCCCTATCTGAAATAATGGTCCTTGGTAACCCAAAATGAACCCAAACATGCTCAAGGAAGATACTAGCAGTGGCATCGAATGTAATACTCTTTTTACATGGTGCCAAAATGGTATCTTGGATAAATAATCGAAGACCACAAAGACACAATTGTGACCATGTTTGGTGGACAGAAAAACTAACATGTTATCCATGGAGATTGACTCCCAGGGCTTGTCTGCAGTAGGGAGAGGAGTGTATAGCCCTTTCTTCTTGATGGATATTTTAGTGATGGAACAAGCAATACACAACCTAATATACTAGTTGGTGTCCTGTCAAAGCTTTGGCTAGTAGAAACTCTTATGAAATATTGGTATTGTCTTCTCCACACTTAAGTGCCATGTCACCCCATTGTAATGTGCCTCCCAAATCATATTTGGACACTCGCTTGAAGGAACAAAAAGATGGCCTAGATAGCACAAGAGAACATCCTAGAGGTGGAAGCCTGGGATTTATTTTCCTTCACTTAGTGTCTGATAAGTAGTAGTGAAGTTAGAGTCAATGGTGTAGAGTTGTGTCCACCCAATGCCTTGTACCCATAGGAGTTAAGAATTGTGGTTAGTGACACAATCGGGGCCTGATTGAGGAAGTCTACAACACGGTTGGTGCTACCCTTCTTGTACTTAATTTTTAAGTGGAATTGGTGTAGGTATGTGGACCAATTATTATGGTGATCATTATGCAACTTGTGTTTGCATGAATCACATATGCTTTTGATTAGTGTGGATGATCGTTTCCTTTCCCAGAATATAATTCTTCCATTGTCGGCATTCTTGCACAATGGAGTACATATCCTTGTCATAGGTGGGATATCGATGAACAAAATCAGATAGTGTTTCATTGTGAGAAGACATCGGGTGTCCCTAATGAGCTAGGATTGCACTAATAGCATAGTCAAAGGCATCTTTCTCAATCTCAAAAGGTTGTTGCAATTTTGGAAACATGAGGAATGGTGTAGAGCAGAGGAAGTGTTTTAGATCTTGGAATGCTTTATGTTGTGATTCAGACCAGGGAAACTTGGATTTAGCTACATGTTTGGTCACTTGACTGAGGGCCCAAGTGATATGAGAGAACCCCAACATGAACCTACAATATAATTTGGCGAGGTGCAAGAATTTGTGAAGAACTGTCAAAGGCAAAGAGGCTAGCCAATCATGAATGACTTGGATATTGGTTGGGTCCACATGCACCCCATGTTCATCCACAATGTTTCTTAAGTATTGAATTGTTTTCATCCCAAATGAGCATTTTTCTAGGTTGGAATATAACTTGTGTTGTCGCAAGGTGCTTAGGACCTGTTGAATGTGTTGCAAATGTTCTTCACATGTTCGACTAAAGATAAGGATGTCATCTAAATATACGACTATAAAAGAGTTTGTGAATGGTTGCAAGATATCATCCATCATTCTCATTAATTCCTTTGGAGAATTAGTCAAGCCAAGAGGCATGACCAACCACTCAAAAAGGCCATCTTTAGATTTGAATGTTGTCTTATTTACTCAGTTTCTTCTATCAGAACCTAGTGGTAGATTGACTTCATATCAATATTGCTAAAGAACTTGGCACCCTTGAACTAATCATGAAGATCATTAATCTATAAAATCATGTGTTGATTCTTGAAATTGATGTTTCTCAAGGCTCTGTATTCAATATAGAGTCGCTATGTCCCATCCTTCTGTTGTACCAACATAATCAAGCTTCCACAAGGTGAGGAGCTCAATCGAATGTGGCCCTTTTGGATAAGATAATGAATTTGATGCTTTATTTCATTAGTCACTAGAAGGGAGCATCTGTATATGGGACCATTGGGTAAGGGAGACCCAAGTATCAATTAAATGGGATGTTTGACCAAACATTGCAAAGGAACCTCTATATGTGAGGCAAATATGTCTCTATATTCTTCTACCACCTTATCCACCTGCTTCTTCTATGTAGAGAGACCTTGTGCTAAATTTGTGGTGGCCATGATGATATTTATCTCATTTTATGAATGAACCATGAAGAGGAAAAACTTTGCAGTCTAAGAGATTACCTTTCGACATTGTTTTGTTCATATCAATGAAATTGAAGTAGTCGAAACTACCTCTAGTACCCTGCAGGGTTGACCTCTCAAGGTAACAATGACACTATAGGGTCGGTAATTGTCAACATTGTGACATTTACACATATAAGGTTGTTCTAAAAGTACATCACAAAATTTGATTGGGGAAACATCACACAATACCTCATCTTTGAATGGCTTGATGTCATAGGATAGGAGGAACTATCTGTTGACGCTAAGGTCTCGTCCCTGACTCAACCATTTGATGGTGTATGGTTGGGGGTGTAGCATTGTCGACAACTTCAATCTTTTGATAACTTCAACTAAGATCAGGTTCTTGATCTAGCTTTTGATGTCAACAATGAAATTTAGTGGGGTCCCTTTCACCCACATCTGAGAATGGAAGAGGTGCTCCCCCTCCACAAGCTCCTCTAACTTTTTTGGTTGGATGTTTGCAGTTTCGATGGTAGCACTAGGTTTTGCATCAATGATCATATTTCCTTATTCCTATTATGAATCATGTTCCAACTCTTTTTCTTTAATCTTGGCCAACAATGATTTTTTTGAGCAGCATTCAATAGTGTTGTGTCAGGGGCTCTTGTGGAACTCACACCACTTTCCAATGTCCTTCTTCGACTTATCGTTACCTTTATTTTCATGTGTCTTGGACTGGTTATCTTGAGGTTGAATCCCCCTGCTTTGACCTTTTTTGTGAGTTATCTTTTCCTTTACCATATTTATGTTGTGGCATATTTGCATACCCGAACTCTGATATAGTGGGAAAACCCCTCTACAGAATACACCAGGGTTCTAAAGTGTAGGTAGAGATAACCCTCTAAAATATTCTACTTTTAACAACTATCCTGTCATTACCTCACAATCATACATAAAATAAAAAGTATAGGGATCTGGTATGCATACCTTAAACTCTGCATCCGGTGTCGATGCCTTTGCACTTAGTTGTTTCTCGACTGCAGATCTCCTCCCAAGTCCAAACTTCATTTACTAAAAGACAAAAAAGAAACTACAAGTGTGCATTCTATATATGGATTAGTGGGTTATACATCATAACAAAAATGTAAACAAATCATAAAGGTTTAATACATCATTTGGCGGGACGAAAAAAGTATTTCTTTATATTAATCTTAAAAAAGTCATTTACAATATGAGACTGGAAACTGCTCCTCGAACTCGGTCCTGGGCTCCTCTTCACCATGCGCCAACTTCTTCCATGTATTCTTCTCCTCTTCAATTCTCTCTAGGGAAATGGCAAGGATTTGCGAAGGAGGAAGAAGGGATTCTGGCTCAAACTCACAATGTGGTTGCAAAATATTGGGGCAAATGGGGAATACTGAAATGGGCATAGTTTATATGCTCTCATGCTTCCCCTTGGAATGGGACCCCAACACCTTCTTTTATAGGTCAAAAGAGATACTAATGGTTGGGGTGACTGGCTATGGGTGGTCAAATGGTTAGGTAACGGCCCAAAAACCCTTATCTCTTTGCAATTTTTATTTTTTGCACTTTTTTGTGAGTGTATGCAGGCTGTAGTGGTGCAGCAAGCATGTGTACATGGGCAGTAGTGGTGCAGGGCATGTACACCTTCAAAACAATGGCTTTTCAGAAGAGTTGTTCAGTGATGGCTTGGAAAAGATAGCAAGTAATATGGCCTAATGCTAGGTATGCATGTCTGGTGAAATTTAGGGTTATAAAAAATTCCCCCTAATGTGTCAGTTCAGAAGAGAATCTGATGGCCGAAATACATTACAAATATTCACCAACATACGAAGTGAGTAAGCCGAGAGACCAGATTTCAGGAGGTGTCATCTGCAAAATAACAATTTGTCTCACCAAGGCGGGCATGCCCATGCTCGGGATGAAATAAAATCATGGTTGCCAATCAAATACACTGCAGATCCATGTCATATAACTATATAAAGTGTAGCCACGAGCAATACACAATGGATCTACATCTCAAAATCAAAATATATACATGTATAGTATCCATATTCAAGAATCCAATGACGCCTGATGGTTGGAGATGAGGTCTTCAGAGCTCGAGAAACAACTTCAAAATCTTCAAAATTTGGGTAGGAGTGTAATATCAGTGTACGACTTCACTACCCAGAGGTCTTCGACGGCTCACCGGGAACAGACAAGAGGATCTCGGTGGTCAATCAGAGAACTTCATTGATTTTGAGAAAGGACTTGATTGGACTTTCGGGGTGGTCGAGCATGAGGACAAGAGACAAAATGCAGAAGGGATGACTCAAGTTTAGTAAAAATTCCCTTAGACAAAAGCACGACAAAAGGTCAGACTCAGGCAACATGGCATTGACATAAGTTCACTATGTTGGAGGCAACGCGAACTCTCCATATGTCTGGAAGGATAACCAAACGGAGGAGGACACATCTCTACGTAGCGAGAAATAACGTCCTAAGGTCCTATTGAATCCTAGATCTTGTCAAACAAATGGAAGGATGTGCTTTTTCCAAGGGCGACTCATTGTGTTGTCAACAAAAATAAAATACTTTTCCCTTTCTCTTTTTGGGGTATATTTGATTTTTTTGTCTTTTTCAATAATTTTGGGAAGCTTGAAAAAGAATAAAATAATGCTACGTTACAAAGGAGGAACAAGTGTCACAGACATACTAGTTCCAAATGCAAGGAACACATTGATGCTTAGAGCAAGTTTACATATGCAAGAAAAGGACACTCGGGAAAAATCCTCCATGGGTCAAGGTGTCAAGACGCATAGGCAAAGTCCTACAAGGCTTGCGTATAAGGCATGCTTCAAATAGTTCAGTTGAGAGAAACATGGAGCGGGCATTAGGCCAAAAATGCAAGAATGCAAATGTGATTAATAAGACACAATGATAACGTCCTTCGATGTAATTTTAACGAGCCCAGAGAAGGTAAGATCGGTGGTTTTTCATTTTTAAAGAGTCTGAAAAAGCGTAAAAGGAGAGTCCAATGGGGTACCTTTTTTGAAGGTAGTCTATTCGGTTCGAAAAAGGGGTAAACTAGCATTGAACAAACGTCTATTCAAAATCATTCTAACGAGTGTGACAAAGACAAGATCACTCGGCCATCTTTTCATATTTAAGGAGACTGAAAAGGGCTTAACTATGGACTCCATCAGGGATATTCTTCTTGACCAATTTAACGAGTGTGAAGAAACAAGGTCACTCGGCAATATTTTCAATTTTAGGGAGTCTGAAAAGAGCTTAACTATGGACTCTGTGGGGGTTCCTTTTTCATAAATTTAGTCCCTTAGGCCCGAAAAAGGGTTATATTTATACCTGAGAATAATCTTCTAGAGAACCGAGGCTCCTAGAGTATACCTTTGTTCATAC
Source organism: Picea engelmannii (assembly GCA_009831015.1). NCBI lineage: Eukaryota > Viridiplantae > Streptophyta > Pinopsida > Pinales > Pinaceae > Picea > Picea engelmannii. Next base: position 562,259 of record ML777432.1, on the reverse strand, counting down.
ATTTGACCATCCGGACCGAAAAATGGGTAAACTACCGTCGGATAGACGTGCCTTCGAATTTTAGTTTAGCGAGCATGAAGGGAAACAAGATCGCTCGGCAATCTTTTCATATTTAGAGGATCTGAAAAGAGCTTAAAATAAGACCCGTTGTTTTGGGAGTCCTGAGGGTGAGGTCAAAAAGCGATAATGAATCATGCAAGTGAGGCCCAAACTTGTAATCAAGAAAAACTAAAAAGGAATCCCGAGCCTATAATCAATAGCAACATCATGGACACCAAAAATGCAACCAGGATCTACCTAGGTCATCCATGTGAAGATAGGCTCTACCACTAAATTACAACACTTCTAGAGCAGGAGTTAGGCTTCTGTGTCGCAATTCAGTGGGATCGATCCTATGTAAAAGTGAAAAAGACAATGAGATGCAGAAAGTGGAGGTGGAATCCTGACTTAGATGCAAAAAGTTGAAAAAATGATTTTTTACCAAAAGACCTTTTAAAAATGACCCAACTCTCAAAAAAATTCCCAATACCCAAAGTAACACGTATCGTAACATCCCCCAAGAAACTCAAGAACCATACTAAACGATTTTCAAGCTAAAAAAAATGGCAAAAGGGCCCAAAAAATGACAAAAAGGGGCCAAAAGGTCTATAAATAGAAGCTGTCAGCTCATTATCACCATTGTATATTGAGAATTGACAAAAAAGTCAAAAACATCCCTTTGCCAAAAGAGTTTATTCCGGGAGATTTAGTGTACGAAACGAACTTCCGCTTGGACCAAGTAAGTACAAACTAGCCCCTATTGCATTTCCATTCTTCCTTTTTGCACTTCTTTTTGTTTTTTGGGGGTGTGCTAACCTTTAAAGAGGTCAGTGTTATCACTGAAATTTCATCCGCAAATGGTTACAAGAATCCAACATCTTCAAATAGCTATGAGTTCATCCATGGACAAAAATTACCAAAAAAATGCATTTCCAAAAGGTCCAAAACTATACAACCAGTTATAAAATCAAGGTGTGCTATGACTACACAGGGCACGTGCGCACATGCGCCATCCAAAAACACAAGAAAAGTGTACATGTGAATGATGCGCGACTGTGGTCGCTAAAAGCCTCGCACACCTGAGAACGGCATATTTATGAGATTGGTCGGCCTCCCACCCACTTCTAGTTCAGCTTCCAAGTTGATTTGACATCCAAATCTCAGTTGGATCTGAATGGGTGGTTGGTCAAAGACCTAACCCTAAACAGCCCCTTTTCACACTAAAAGATGATTGCACAATACTTCAAAGTGGTGCTATAAAACAAGGCCATGGGTGCACTACATTTTCAAGGAATTCATTTGCAAGGTTATGCTACTGCTATTCTCTTGGGGAATCCTCTTTTCTCATCAAGAGTATACTAGCATCATTCCATTTGGGCAATCCACCTCACCTTTTGAGTGGATTAGCTTGGGATTCTTTCACCATTTCTTTCAAGTTTCAAAGTTGTAAGAAGAGCTCAATTGTGGGGGTCCAAGAGCCCTCCCTTAGAGGAAGAAGGGACCCAAATTCCCCTTTCTTCTCGGTGTTTTCTTTTTCACTAATACAATCCTTTCCATTGGTGACATGAGTCTTATTGGTTTCTTGTTCTTATGTCTTTAAGCTCAATAGTTTAGTTGTTCTTTCATTTCTTAGTTTAATTCTTAGCTTAGTCTTTATGTTTCTTTTTCTAACCCTTTCCTTTATTGTTGTTTTTCTTAGCTAACCCAACTAAGCTTGTAAGCACCTCTGTTTTGCTCATTTAGGTGACAAAGGAGGTGCAACAGATTGGCAACTCCACTGGGGAAAGGTATCAATTTCCTACCCCATTTGGGTTTTTCTAGCTCTTCTTTTGGTTTATTTGACCTGTAGGTACCTTAACCGGCCCAAGCCGGCCTGTAAAACATCCAATTCAAAGTTGCATTGAGAGAATTCTATCTGGAATTTTATTCACGGCCATGTGTCAGGTGTGCGCAGGTTTATTGGCCCATAGTCGCGCATCATGCACACATGCGCCAAAATTACTATGTTGTTCAGCGCCCTTCGTGCACCTGCACCCAAAAGTCTTTTTCGGTTTGTGCATAGGCACTCAGTGTGCCTCTATCTACTCTGATACCCGTGCACTTGTGCAGAAAAATACACATTGTAAGCCTTTTTGTGATTTGGGGAAGGCCCCTAGCCTTCTTAAAAATGATTTCTGCATGTTGTAATCTGCACCACACTTAGTTCCCTCTCCATATAAAGGGATTAGTCAAAAACACATAGGTAATTAGGGGGTTTAAAATCATTATTTCCTCTTTTTATTTGCCACATGGATGGCTTGATTTGACTAAATGTATAAGTTGAAATCATTTGTAATCACATAAAACTTGCATTGGGACCAGAAGTTGGATAACAATCGTTTTGTATGCTCTTCTCTCACACTTCAAAGTGACCTTGAGAATCAGAAAAAGGTTGTAGGACAATTTCATATCCCTTAAAAAGACTAAAACCTTTAGGAGAGGAAAACAACCCTCTTGGGACTCCTCTTAGTTTACTTTTCAAACGCATCTCAAGATTGTAACAGGCCCATACATGCCCACATGCTACAAAGATAGGATAGTGTTGAAATTTACTTTCTTAGATTAAATCACTAGGGAAGTTTAAAGATTTTGTAATGGGCCCATAAATGCCAACATGATCACAATCTAGGATAGTTTCAAAGATTTCTTAGATTAAATCACAATAGGGAGTTAAAGGAATAGTAAAGGACCCACATGTCCACATGCTAGCTTCCTAGGGACTTTTGAATTACGCAAGGTTGTACCAAAGGCATTTAGTTAATTAGGTAATTAACACTTGTAAGGACCAAGCGAAGTCCACATGCAGCAAGGTGACACCTAATTCATTAAAACATTGGCACACTTTCACTCATTCACACACAAAAGTCGCTTATCACTCACATAGTTTTCATCTCGAAATGTGGAGGTCAAAGTAAGTTTCCTCCAAAGGGATTCTGAAACACCCCACCCTTTTCTTGACGAAACTATCCACTCCCATTTAATTTCAATGATATTGGCTCACACCCCCAATCTCTCAAACAACCACATCTAAAAAATTTCTAAAAACTCACTAAGTTTTCCTCCACGAGAGGTGCCAAAAGAAATATTTTAGTCTAGGTAGGATTTCAGGGATAGGCATCCAAATAACTCCCCATTATCTGGTTCTCACATTTTTCAAAACAATAGAAGTTGTCAAATAGGGAACTTTAAATCCTCCAAGTCAAGTGTTCCTAACACCATAAGGCAGGGAGATACTCATGAAGGGTTGAAGGCCGAGGTCCATTTGTTCTGTGTGTCCCCCTTTGAGGCACCCACCTCTTGGACGGGATGCAGCCCATGACACACTTTTTAGGACAAAAATCTAAATGTCGCACTTTGACCGAGGTACCTAGTGACCAAATTTTAGGACATCTACCCAAGTGGCAATTGTGGGCTACAATTGCACCTTGATCGGATTTTGTGTGGCTATTGGGAAATATAGCCAGTTCTTTTGGGATATTCCCCCTCTACCCCTCATTATAACTAATCGCTTCATCCTTCACTATTTTCTCTTTCGGTGGATTTAGACCCCATTGTCGAGTGTTATTGGAAGGTTCAGTGCTATTTGAGAGGAAAGACGTTATGTCTTTAGGACACAAGCATTTGTTTTCTTTATTCCCCCACATGGAAAAAATCCACCTATCCAGATATATGCGTATTTATCATAACATGTTATGTATGATGCACTTTTGATTACATTTTGATTTGGATATATATTGTGTAAAGTTCAAAAATTACAGCAAAGGATCTTGTTTTTTTTATCATTTTTTCTCTCACCACCATTCACACACATTCACTCAGCTATTCGGGCATCATAGGGGACCCACAGAACCCCCATCATTCCAAACACTTGCTAAACCACCCTCCTATTCTAGGGGGAGTTCCTAGTCTTGCCAACTCATTGGCACCACCTTCTCACACTCCAGTGAGTGTCATTGTCTTAGGATTGGATTTGCTTGGTTCCACCTTACTTGGGTCCAATTCCCAAGGTCCACTGTCCACTCGCTCTCCTTTACACGGAAGTGGGGGGGACACTTCCTCTCAAGGGGGAAGTACAAACCCACCTAGTCCCCCCCAAGGGTCAAGTTCACAAACCACTCACAACATGGTTGGAACCAATCCCCTGCCACCACTAAAGATGTCATACTTGGCCTCTCTCAACATACTAGATCCAAGCAAACTCACAAATGATCCTATATTGCATGACCCCACATGGCCTTCAATGCCTACCAAACTACCTTCAAATATCCCCAAATTTGAAGGAAAGGCAGGAGACGATCCTGCCAACCATGTCATGAATTTCCACTTATGGTGCTCTTCCAACAACATTATGGATGATTCCATCTGACTACGATTATTTCAATGCACACTCATTGGCCCATCATCCAAATGGTATGTAGACAAAAATTTGGGGTCCCATGTGACTTTCGAGTCCTTGGCCAAATCATTTTTGACCTTCTTCCAATTACCAATCCGCCATGAAAATGGTCTTGAACTACTCTCTAATTTTAAACAAACCTCAGCCACACATATCGTTGATCGCATTCACAAGTGACGTCGACGACGTAGTTTGTGCAAAGCAGAAACCACCAAACAATAGTGTCTTGATTGGTTTCTCAGATCACTTGTCTCTCTCCTTGGTAAAGACGTGGCTTCCACCTTCCCCCAATCAAAAGAAGAATCCATTAGTAAGGCTCAACAATACGACCTCATCTATTCACAATCAAGGTACTTGTACACAGTACTTCCTGATCTCCCAAAACCCATGCCATTCAGCCAAGATAAACCCGGGATGTCTCACTTAGTAGATGGATTGATTGGTAACACCATGCATCATAATCCACAACCCCAACAATCACCAATGTATGGCACACCTCAATATCCATCGGCATATGGAGGAACCCCTTATTGTCCCCCACCTCCTTATCAACAACCATACTTTGTTGCCCTTCCTCCACCCATCATTGGGCCACCGTCGTCACCCACAATACATCCACCAATCCAAACAAGTTCTGGTACTCCCTCTACCTCATCTTATACTCTAAGTACTAGTGAAAGCGCCATGCCTTCACAGAATTTGTAATTTCGATTTCCTGGTCCTCCACCACAAGGACACCCTCACGCTGGGGTGAATTTTATTCAACCCTCTCCCATTCAGCAATATCAAAATTTTGAACAGCTGAATACAGAAAATTCAACCCATCAGTCGAATAATGCCAAAAATAAAGGAAGAAACTGGAACAATAACAATCCAAGTCAAGGCGAGAATCACCCCCAACATAACTAACCTATTGGGGGGAACCAAAACCAAGGGAATTAGAACCCCCAGGGGGGAAACAACAACAAGCGTCATGGGAAAAATAAAAAAAATATTCAAACCAACTTCCCTTGTGCCCTTTGCAGTGAGTTCGGTCATTATACTCATCATTTCCCCCAAATAATTGATTTTAAATGAATGAAAGACTCAGGAAATGGACCACACCCTCCAACACCGCCTGCCCCTCAACAGGCCCCATAACAATACGTGCAACAACCACCCCCATTCGTGCTGCAAAATCCCATTCCACACCAAGGAGTGATGAACACCCAACAGGACATGCGGCCTACCCCACCACAGTTGGGACAATATCTCAACCCGATCAATCCCACAGAGCGTACTATCCTCCTCACTAGTGAGGAAGAAGTCCTTCTACAGACACGTAGTCATCAATACCATGCATCCGTTGAGTCTCCTCCCATGCCCCTAGAAACAATCCCCACACCAACAGAACCCCCATTGGTGATTCCTCACCCTAAAACTGAAACACCTATTCGTATCCCTCGCATTCCATTGTGCAAGAATGTCCACAACCCATAGGCTAGGGCGGCTCATAATTACAGTTTGGTGGATGACTTAGCACAATCCCCAGCTGCCATGTCAGTCTTAGAAGTCCTTCAAACTTTTCCCACTCAACGGAAATCATTACTTTTTGTCTTGGGGGCAGTCGACCCCGTGGATACTCGCCTCATCACATTTGATCTCGACAGTGGAGAACCTCGACTCCCCACTCTCATCATTTTTCAAATCCACGTTAAAATTTGGAACATTACAGTTCATCGGTGCATCATCGATGAAGGCGCATCCACATGCATCATGTCCAAGTCTGTATGGACGAAACTTAGTTCCCATGAACTCATACCATCTGCCATTACCTTAAGAGCTTATGACGGACAACCATCATCTCCTGAAGGGATCTTCCAAAATGTCCCTGAAGAACTCAGGGGCAAGACCATTCTCATTGACATTGAAGTTATCAATGCCCCACTCGATTAAAATATCTTGTTTTGTCGTAGATACATGTATTCTATGAAGGCAATTACCTCGTTTGTCTTTCGAACCATGTTGTTCCCCCACAACGGGAAGATCATTACAATTGACCCAGTTTCATATTACGAGCCTAACCCTTCTGCCAATATCGATAACATTCTCCCTCTCGTCCACACTCATCCTGAAACATACCCACTCATCGAAATGGGGCCCAGAATTTTCAAAGACCCATCATTGTTAGGAACTTACCATGGCGCACCACCGCTCCTTCATCCTTTCAATCAGGTATGTGTTGTATCATCCAAAGGAACTGATATTGAGGATACCCTTCCTCCCAGGGAGGCTTCTCTCATATCTGACGTCCCACTAGTCACAGAGCCCCTCCCTCACGAGCCTCCTATGGACTCATTGACTCCACTAGTTCACGATTTCACCTCACCCTAAGGCCATATCCCAGTTTGGGAGACAGTTCCCCAATCCATTACTCAAATCCCCTTCTTTTACCCTCCACCAGGCGTACAAGCTTTCCAAGTAGCCGCAATGCTTACTCTCCCTAATATGGTGCTGGAAATCCCATTTTGGTATTTACATCCACCAGAGATGGCTCCTCAACCATCCCTTCCCCCCCAAACAAAAGGAATCCCAATGCAGATTCCCATACTCACTCCCACCATACCCCCTACACCCCCACTCACTAACCTCCCTACCACAGTTGGGGGCAGGAAAAAGAAGAAGGAGCCCGCAGCACCACTTCCCCCATGTGTTCAACCTCCTTGCGTGTTATGTGAGAAATATGGACACCCAACCAACAAATTCCCATCTCTACCCAAATTACATAACCTAATTCAACTCAATCAAACACCATCACCACTCATCGCTTCCACCAGTATTGTCGCTATCTCATAGAACACAAGTAGCAAAGGACTGCAAACCAAATTCGCTTACGCCATATGTTCAAAATATGGCCATTATACACACCATTTCCCAATGCTACCTCAATTCCGACAGACATTAGTAGTAGTACGCCAAAGCTTTCAGCGGGAACCTAGTCCAGTTACATCATCCCCACCAAACATCACTAACATCCATTATGTCACGACTTCAGTCAACGAATGTATGAGATTCCCTTGCTCTCTATGTGAATCCCTAGATCATTTCACATATCAATGTCCTATGATCATTGAATATAGGCAACGCCAAGTGACCCTCATTCAAACCCCTACACCCCCTATAGAATTGATGGCTAACACTATCCCATCACCAAAGATTCTTCATATTATTTCTCCTGAACCAGAAGCACTCCCTACTCCTCCATGGTTCTTGGATGACTTATACGAGGATTTATCCCCAAATCCCCCCAATTCTCCTGTTCATTTCCCCACGGAAATTTTACGCCCAAATACCGTTTATAACCCTTAATATCTCGATATTTGGTTTATGTCAAGCAAACCATCGCAATCTATTTGTGTCATTCCCCCTGCTTCTTCACCACTAGAATATAACCACACAGTGACCATCACCGATATCACTCTTTTAGATCCCTTGTATTCTTGACAATTCTTCTGTGATGAGGACATACTCAAGGAATTAACCACCCCCGACTACCCATGGGATGCGCTACACCACAGAGTGCTCTTCCTTCCACAGGAAACCTTCATGCCTCCTAACCAACACCCCATATACGCAATCGAAACAAAGGACTTTATCCCATCAGAGCATATCGACTGGTTCAACAACCCCATCCCTGCCCCTGATGCTTTTGAAGAAGGAAATATGGCCAACATTTCTCCTAGCATCAAAATCTATATTTCCATTAGAAATGGAGTCGTCAAGGAAATCACCATTGGCACCACATGCACTCTTCAACAAATCACTGCCTACAAAGCCCTCTTCCAAGAATATAGGGATATTTTTGCCTGGTCATACAGCGAGATGCCTAGCCTCGATCCCTCTATTATCGAACATCACATAGATACCTAGCCTGATATCACACCAGTTTGCCAAAAATAACGACCACTACACCCGTACAAAGCCGCGGCTATCAAAGCCACGGCTATAAAATCCGAGATTGACAAATTACTCGTTGTTGGGTTCATCTACCCCATTGCCTATACCTCATGGGTTTCCAAACCTGTACCCGTTAACAAAAAATAGGGCATTATCTATGTATGCACGAACTTTCATGATCTCAATCACGTCTGTCCCAAAGATAACTTTCCAACGCCTTTCATCGATCAAATTATCAATGACTGTGCAGGCCACGAGGCTTTATCCTTCATGGATGGTTTCTCTGGCTATAACCAAATCCAAATCCACCCAGGCGATCAATACAAAATCGCATTCACCACCCCTTGGGGTACTTTTTCATATCGTGTCATGCCTTTTGGCCTAAAAAACATTGGCACAACTTTCCAATGAGATATGACATACATTTTCCACGATCTAGCTCATATCATCCTCGCATACTTGGACGACCTCACAGCTCGATCCAAAAAATGCACCCAGCATCTTGAGGATTTACAGATCATCTTCCAACGATGTCATCAATACAACATCCACTTGAACCCCCTCAAGTGTGTATTCTGCGTCACTGTCGGACGCCTCCTCAGATTCATCGTTTCCCAAAGTGGTATTACCGTAGACACCCTCAAAGTCCAGGCCATCACAGAAATTCCACCCCCCAGGAATTTACGCCAACTCCAGAGCCTACAAGGAAAAGATAACTTTTTAAGATGATTTGTCCAAGACTATGCCACTTGAGCACATGGTTTCCTTCACTTACTACGTCACAACATCCCATTCCACTAGGATGAACATGCCCAAAAAGAATTCAATGATCTTAAAATGGTGCTCTCTAATGCCCCTTTTATTAGTTCACTTGACTATAATCATGATTATATCCTCTACATATCAGCATCAGTTGTCTCAGTAGCAGGAGTTCTCATTCAAATCGGTGATGACGATCATGATCATGTCATTTACTACATTAGTAAAAACCTCTCAGGGCCACCCTTGAAGTATAAACACGAAGAGAAACTAGCCCTCGCAGTCGTACTCACAGTCTAGAAACTGTGCCATTACATTCTTCTTCGCACAACCAAAGTCATAGTGGATTCCAACCCCATGCAATACTTGCTCAGTCGTCGGTAAATTAATGGAAAATTTGCCCGATGGATCGTTATCCTTCAAGAGTACGATCTCAAATTTTCAACACTAAAGAGAAAGAAAGCTCTTGTCCTCGCCGAACTTGTCACAGCCTTCCCTTCCGATACTACCAATTCCCCCGTCAATACCGACTTCCCCGATGAACATCTCTTTTACATCACTTCAGATGATCCTTGGTACGGCGGCCTTCTCGTCTACCTTCAAACCCAAAATTTCAGTAACCTCCTCTCACGAGATGACCATCGTCGTATTCACCACCAGGCCCCCCGCTATCTCCTCCTTAGAGATATCTTATATCGGCGAGGGATCGACACCATACTTCGTCAATGCTTGACTATTGACGAGGTCGATAGAGTCTTAAATGACTGTCATAGCAGCGCATGTAGGGGCCATCTCTTAGGGATGTCCACTGCTCAGAAAATCATCCACGCAAGTTACTTTTGGCCTACATTGTTTCACGATTTCATTCATGCCGTGAAGTGATGCGATAAATGTTAGCTTTACGCCAACAAAGCACGAGCACCACCTTCTCTTCTCCACCCAGTCATTACTGCAGCCCCCTTTTGTAAATGGGGCATCAGCTTCATGACTTGTAACCCACCATCCAGTAATGGACACAAATACATCGTTGTCGCAGTCGATTACTTCACAAAGTGGGTTGAATCCATGCCTACCTTCAACAACACCGCTGACACCATAGTATGTTTTTTCTTTAATCACGTCATATCCCTCTTTGGAGTACCAATCCAACTAGTCTCTGATGACCAGAAACATTTCAAGAATGAGATTTTTGTTGAGCTCTCATCTCGGTTAGGATTATCCCACGAGTTTGCCTCACCATATTACCCTCAGTCCAACAGACAGGTCGAAGCAGTTAACAAGGTCTGAAAGACCATGTTATAGCGCACGGTTAAAAAACATAAGACCAATTGGCATCATATGTTATTTTCCACACTATGGGCTTACCGTACAACCATGAAAACAGCCACTAGTTTCACCCCATTTCATCTAGTCCACGGGGTCGAGGCCACTCTTCCTATCGAGTGAGAAATTTCCACCTTACGCACCGTAATTGAGCTATTACACACTGTTGGATCTGCCTTTGTTTTTTCTAGCCCATCACAAATTTCATTCTTAATGCTCAAAATCTAAAGAGGGTTTCATATTTTCCCTCTGAGATATCGAGATCTCAGAAGTTTTATCACACGAGCAGCGATAATTATTATACTCTCGAAACGAGTCCTACCTTTCGTTAAAAATTTTCCTCTTTTGTTCTACCTCGGGATCTCGTAGGTCGGATACTGTAAGTCATATAAGTCACACGCCCCGAGTTACGAAATAGCGAAATCGTTTTAATATTTTACTCAGGACAGTAACAAGGGTAAATTTTTCCCTAACCCATGTTTAAACGTTGTCGAGGTTTCTCACCTCGGCGTTCTCCAAATCCAAAAATTTAATGTCGTAGCCCTGATAGCCGAGAACATGAGGTCCTTATTTTAGTAACTTGTGTCAAGGCTAAAGGTAAAAGCTAAACCATGGTAAAGTTTATGTCGGCATTCTGCCACTCGACGTTTTCCTTTTCAAAAGTTACACCGTCTAAACCCTGACTCGCAAAATCACGATAAGGATATAAACAAAATTGATTAATTACTAAATCCGAGTTTATCTTCCCTTTTTATTTATTGCGATCCTGCGGTTTCGCAGCTCGGCATGCAAACCTCCCGGAAACTTATTTTCGAAGCTCTGAGTCACGATAGGGACAGTAAAATAATTATGAAATTAATTGAGCCCCTAATCATGATTTCATTTTTATTAACCAAAATCGATCATCGCATTCTCGGGTGTTAGAGGTACAAAGTGTTAAAGTAAAATCCCCGATATAGCGAGTACCAAAACATTGATTAATGTTGGTAAAATCGGATTAATTAAGCTAAATTAATGCATATCCCGTGTTTCGATGTCTGCATGATTTACGAGGTAACCTTATTCCTTCCATACGCCAACTGACATTTTAAACCACCAAAATTTATTGCATTAATTAGGAAATAGGGCAAATCGACGAATAAGATCGGATTTTTATGGCAAAATTTATTTCTAAAGATGATTTGACAGAATTGTTCTGAAAGGTACCAAGTTTTTGAATATATATAAGAGTTGTGGTTCATTATAATGAATGCATTTTCATATCACGCAGAACACATTATCTCTGAGCAAACTGACTTATGTATGTATACGTATTTCTATCGCAGAAGAGCTAAAACACAAGCTCTAGCCATGGCTCCGCGAAAAGCATCCAAAGCAAATGTTGAGGTTTTGGGACAAGTCTCGGACAATGTCACTGATACTTCGCCTCGAAGTATCGACTCGGTCCTGAATTGGTCGTTCATTTCAGATGTTCTGCAAGCAGAATTGGTGCATTATTCTGATGACTCCAATGACAACGAAAAAGATGATATAACCACCAAGTACAAAATAGTCATCCAATCCGGAATGCACAGAGTAGCAGCCAGGCCATGACTATTGCCATATTATGATATGGTCTGATGGGCATTGGACCATGTTGACATACCGACCAAAACCATCATAAATGAACAGAAAGTCACAATCGGGACTTTCAGGCCAGAACATCTGCAAGCCATGTATAAGCTACCCACAACGTCCAACTATACATATGGCACCGAATTCTTGGATGAATTCAAGCAGAAGGAATGCATACAGTATGATAAAACTATGTCCAGTTTAATAAAAGATTGGGTTTCGCACGTCGCGAAGTTCAGGGCTGATAGCCACGGCATATATTCAATAGCTTCCTTAGAGCCACAGTACAAGTACGTTTCCATGATGACATGCAGGCTATACGGGAAGGAGGACACCTCACATTTTTATCTTCCATGGGTGCCTCTGATATTTCAGGGCGCCGAAGGCAGTTCCTTCGACTAGGCAAAATTGTTGTCTGACAGCTTGACCAGTCGAATCACAGAGTATCGAGCGCAAAAAGAGAACGGAAAGGCATCTTCATTCTTCATGTATGCATACATTATGGACACCATTTTTTTTTGACACTGTTTCCCTTAATGAGCTGGAGTTGGAATCTAGCAGAAGACAAGTCCATACACATCTATCATTCAAAATTATGGGAAAACAAAGCTACAAATTTTGTGTACGAAATTTTCAACTGGGTGATGGTGCCTCTGCATGTCACTATTTTCAGTCATCCACCGCCCAGGATCTCGGACAACATAGTGACAAATATGAGCAGCATAGTTGACTGGTATGTGGAGGCCTAATTTTCATACCTCATAGTTTTCGGGGCTTTTGTTCCCCCACATGCACTGCCATTATTCATTCCCGACAAGTTGGCTTGTCACGAGGTTGCCAGAAAAATAGTAATCGGTGGTATAAGCAAGGAGCTTAAAGGATATTCAAAGAAGGTATGGCCACCTTTTCCTGTACATTTGAATTCATATTCTTTATTAGATTTTGGGCATGCCAAAGCTGAGGCAGCAGCCCTAGAAGACCTAAATTTGGTCTCCATTGAATACAAGAAGCACGACCCACAAAGGGTCGTGAGAAATCATTTGGCCAGTTGCGGGCTCAAGAGATTTGAGCACGAGAATTCACCCTCGGATGACATCTTCTGAGGCACAAGGTCCTATGCCGAGATCCTAGCTCGGATACAAACCTTGGCACCCGAGGAGAGAGCCGATGTTCTGAAGTTCCAAGAACATCGACGCAGTTGTCTTCCCGCAGTGTTGCGGGGCGAGAGTCCAGCTATGGCAGAGATCAAACAAAGGGATGCCGAGGGTTCTAAGGATGCGAACCTCGATCAAGAAAAACACCAAGATGAGGGAGAGCAGACCAAGAGTCTGAAAGCATAAATAAAAACCCTCGACCCTCTGAAGAAGCAGACTCCGGTTACTACTCCGGGAAAATCAACAAAACAGGTCGGAGAACCTATCACATCAGTTACTCCCTTGCAGTCGACTCAAGGAAATATTGATGCAAGGTGGATCTTCAATGAAGAGTTGAGGCCTATAAGGGTAGAAGAGCTCCCTCCTAATGATTTCTTCTTCGATAAGAAGAGAAAAGCAGTGGTAAAGAGAGAATTTTACCAAGAAGGGGAGTCGACAGCCAAGAAATACAAAGTCATAACTGATGGGAAGGACAAGAAAAATGAACAATTCACGACTGCGATAGCAGGGACATTAGGAGCATATGCATCGGTGAATCAATTTTCAGTCGGGATTTTGAAAAACCATCTTAAAATAAAAAATCGCCTCATCAAGACCCTTGAAGCCAGACTAGCCACAGCAACAGAAATTGTCAAGGACCAGGCGAGCGTAGGAATAGAGCAGGCCAGGTTGTCTAATAAAAATGAGATAGAGCTACTTAAGACTAACCTTGAGAAAGCATAGTTGGTGTTCCGAGATGGTCAGATGCAAGCGAGCCAGTAAAGAGATTTGATCCAACAATTGCGGGCTAGGGTGGAAATCGCCGAAAGAAAATCTATAGATATTGGGACGTTTCAGTCCCAGACAATGGAGATTTGGGGCAGAGTCTCTGCGGCTCAACGAAAATTGCTCAACAAGGTAGGGGAGATTTGGGACAATTTCTTGTTGGTTAATCGGGTTTTGGAGAACTTATCTTCCAGAGAGAGGGAAGCAGGAGAAGCACGGGTCGCCTTCCAAGAGGCTGTGATAGCCACAAACAACAGGGGTTCGAGAAGTACTCCCAGGTTCACCATTTTGGAATAAACCAGAGGAAACATTCTATTAAAGGAAAGGGAACACAACATCGTCGAAGGCAAGTAGCAAGCCAAAAAGATAATGAATTCCTTGGAAGAGGCTTTCAGTTCTATAGACGGTGATCTCCTAGGCATTGAGAGCGGAGATAATGTCGAGGCGGTGATGCAAATGGATATGGAAAAAATCTCGCTTGATCTGAAGGAAAAAGAGGAAAGAGATTCGGCCGAGATTTCCCAAGTGACTATGGTGTACATAGTCCAAATAGAAAAATGCATGATTAGACCAAGCGCGCAATTATGCACCATCGACCTCATAGACGGACAGATGGAAGACAGGTTGTTGCAGTTAGCCCGAGAGTGTTACTTCTTTGAAGCCAACTATCAAGCAGAACCGTCGCAGCTGATATCTCAGCTGGTTGAAAGATGTGTCGCCTGTACCGAGCACGTGCGAGGACAAACGTCTGGCACCAAGTGAAGACAGAGAAGAAGAAATGGAGTGATTTCTCTCCTCCCTGTTATAAGTGAAATTTTGTGACAATTGAGATTTTGTCTTATTTGTAAAACTGTATAAATATACCACAGAAAGAAAAGAAAAAGGTTGGACCTTTTTGTGTCAATTGTAACAGAGTTTTTACATTTTGAGAGTTAATACAAAGCAAATCTGAAGATTCTCAATTCCATCAGTTATGAGTTTGTTTTCTTGTATCTCATATTTCATTTCATTTCATATTCCTAACTGATGAATGCTTCGTTATAATTTAGTATGACCACTACTATAACGAATGAATTTTGGTTTTCTATAATTGTTTACTGTTTTCCTCTGTACTAGCTATCAGCGAGTGTAAGACTAGCCAACATTTTTAGAATTATACATATATTATATGCTACATCGGGTTATTTCTTTACAGTTTTCCTCTTCTGTTTATACGTGAGATTCTCCCTCGATAGGAGCCTTACATCATAGACAGCTAAATTTTTTTCTCCCACCTCATACATTTTATTAAGATATAACTCAGTTATGGGAAAGAGCCTTTGATTTGCATCCCTATTTTATTCCTGAAACCGTAAATTCTCTTTTATACGACCAAATTGAGACAGCACTTAATCTCTCTCTGAAATTTTCCCTACTTTTACTGTTCCTCCATGACTGTCCCTATACCAACATAGCCCAATATCGAACCCGGATTATCAAACCAAACGCACAAAGCCCGGATGGTAAGCAGATTACGCTTGTTACCAATCCCGAGAAGATTCTAAAGGCGAGAGGCTCTCTTAAACCAACTGCTACAGTTTACAAACTTAAAACCCCACAACTGAAGACTAAGAGTTCTTTTGAACCCTCAACTTCACGCAATCCTCTCTTTGATACTAAATTTTTAACGCCAAATTTCTCCGAAGTTAGGAGTGAGATTCATCTGACAATCCCCTTAGTACACAAAGGAAAGGGCCCTCTTGAAATTTTGTTGGCAGTTGACATACCATCTTTCCTTCAGTTAAATTTCCCGACCTCACCAAATTCTGAAGAGTGTGTTACACATTCGGTTTCCACACCCGTCGGTTCTCCTGATTTTGTCTCTTGAAAATCCGAGGAACCAAGTCCTCGTGTTCCTTATCTTTCCTCGTTGGATTTTTCTCTTCGCGAAGAAAATAAAGATTCTCTTTTAATTTTCCGAAATCCCCTTTAAAAATTTCCACAAATAACGATGGCAGTTGTCAGAGGAGGAGGTGGAGGGTTTATAGGAGGAGGTGGAGGGTTTATCTGAGGAGGAGGGGGAGGAGCCCCTCTAGGAGGAGCTGGAGGCCAAGGGCCTACCCCCCCCTCCCAGAGTGTTTGCGAAATTTGCAGCCAGATATGATCCCTTAGTATTGCTCGTCCCTCTACATGACCTTCCCGAAAATTACATAAAAAAATTACCGAAATTCACCGGGGAAGGGGATCTGACCGTGGTCGAACATATTAATTTCTTCAATCAATTCGTTAATATCCTAGGTATCGAACATGAGGACGTATATTCAAGACTTCTTGTCAAAACCTTCGAAGGCCAAGTCTGAACTTGGTTTCGGAGCCTACCCGCAGCATCTATCTTGTCTTATGACGCTTTTGAATATGCTTTCCTCAAACAATGGGGTGAGAGAAAAGACCATCTATATTATTTAACCGAATTTGGGTCTTTAAGAAAAAAGAATTCAGAAACAGTCATGGAATTTATTCAAAGATTCAACAAACTGTACAATAAAATCCCAGCCGAGGTTAAACTGTCCCAACCCACAGCCAAAGTAACTTTCGTCGGAGCCTTCGAACCGGATTTCTCACTCCTTTTGCGAGAAAGAAGGGGAGCCACCCTAAACCGAATGCAGGACGATGCGGTAGAAATAGAGTCTAATATGATGGCTTCGGGTAAGCTTAAAGCTAAATTAGAAATGGGAAATCGAGAAAATAAACGTTTTAGAGAACAAGCTGGTCCGTCAGGACCTAATAGATCCACAAATGACAGGGTAGAAGATATGGCCAGAGTAATTAAAGAAATTTCAAATAAAATATCCAGAATGGAGCTCGAATAGGCCAAAGATGATTCTTTCCCCAAAAAGGATTTCAAGAGGAACCCCAACCCCCCGAACCAGCAAAGACAAATAGAAAATGAAGATCAAAAAATACAATCTCCTTTAAAGAATGAAAATTGTATAGGAGCAAATGATTTTTAAGACTTCGGAGATTCGGATAATGATGTCACGAACTTTGGTGATGACTACACTCAACCATATCTGACTTGAGAAGACTATGAAAAATCTCTAAAAATGCAACAACCGACGAATAAGGGTGAAGAAGGGGATCATACCGATCTCTGTGAATCTCAACAAGAAACTAGGATGATAATGGCTGAGATCCAACCCAAGTACAACTTAAGATCTAAGAGTAAGCCCATCTCAACTGCTCAACCCAAGAAAATCCTCCAAAGAGGCCAAACTTATGAGCATACTCCAGAAGAGACCTTATTACCCAAGAGCAAAACTAAAGTAGTAATCACGCAAGAGTCCGAAGTAGAAAAATTTGAAACCCAAGCACAAGGAACCGAAACAGTGAATAAAGTTACGTATTCAACCAGGACCATGAGTAATAAAGCGGTCCAGATGAATAAGTCAGAAAGGAAGGATTCGGAAGTATCAACCAAAGAAACAGACAAGGTGAGTAGAGCTTTCAGTTTTGAAAATGAGATAAATAAAATTAAGATACCAATCCCTTTGGTAGAATTAGCAAAAAACCCCATTTATCGGAAGCAGATTACCAAAGCGATGGGTGTCTCTGAGCTAGAAATCCAGTATGATGTTCTAAACCTGGAAGATGAAAAACCTAACATCACTTTTGGTCCCCATTTTGAAGGGGCCAAAGACACAATTTCTCCCTTTTATATCACTCTAAATGTGTATGATCAATTGCTACATAATTGCATGCTAGACTCCGGAGCCTCCCAGAACGTTATGCCTAAGATTATTATGGACAAGTTGGGTCTCCAGATCACCAGACATTATGGAGATCTTTAATCTTTTGACTCAAGAAGGGTTAAGTGTATGGGGATGATAAAGGATCCGGTAGTTACCCTGGCGCAGGTCCCAGTTAAGAGTATCCAGATGGATGTGGTTATTGTAGATATTCCCCCTAAGTATGGCTTACTGTTTTCTAGGTCATGGGGAGCCAAGTTGGGGGGTTCTCTTCAATTGGATATGATGTTCACCACAATTCCTGTGTTTGGTGGTCAGTTTACTCGGTTGTATATAGAAACGAGATTAGCATATACAGTGAGCGACCCTCAAAACCCAAACAATTTCCCTATTTACATCGCGGACCAAGATCTGGGAAATTGTATCTTGTCTTTTGATGATGGTTTAGATGGTTGTTCGGAGGAAAACAATATAGAGAGAGAAGAGTCAAGTTACATGATAGAGGATCTGTGTAGCATCGGTGTCTGGAAAATATATTTTGACAGTGCCTCATCTTCCGAAGGGGCAGGTGCAAGAGTGCTTTTAGTGGCTCCCGAAGGTAAGTTCGTGGTTCCTTTTTCCTACCGACTACAGTGGGATATAGATTACACTAACAACGTATGTGAATATGAAGCGTTGGTCTTAGGATTAGAGGCTTCCAAGAAGCTAAAGACAAATAACTTAGAGGTATACAGAGATGCAGAGTTAATAGTCAAACAAATAAACCGACAGTACCTGGCCAAGCATCCCAGATTAAGATCATACACAAATTGTGCCTGGGATCTCATGGAAAACTTTTTCTCGTCTGTAAATGTCCACTTTATCCCTCGTGCAGAGAATTTACATGTTGATTCATTGGCTAAAGCAGCTTCAACCTTATCTCCTCCCACGACTTCCAAATTGAAGTATCACATTGAAATCAGATACAAACCATCTATACCAGACAATATCTGACACTGGCAGGTCTTTGAGGATGACGAGCAAATTAAGAAATTTCTTGCAGCAGTGGGTGAATTCTCTGAAACTCATGCAGACCAAGAAAATCAAAATGACTCGATATGGATCATGCAAGAAGGGGAAGATCCCGAAGCCTTCCGAGAAAAAATTGCAGATCATCGTATGTTGGTCCTTAAAAACAACCAAATTCTGAAAGGATTGATTCCTTTAGAAAGACTTTTTGATCAGAACGACGTACCTGTAAAATCTGCTTTACAACCCCAACCAGAAGAAGTGGAGGACTGTGATGTAGGAACTGAAAAAGAATCCAGAGTGGTAAAAATATCCAAGTTCCTCCCTCCCGAAGTGAAAGTTAAGTATAAAGACCTACTTAGATAGTATAAGGATGTTTTTGCCTGGTCTTATGATGAGTTAATAACATATGACACTTCCATAATTGATCACAAGATACCTTTGAAGCCTGGGGTCAAACCGTTTAGGAAAAAGCTTAGGCATATCAATCCCATTTTGTTACCTGTGATCGAAAAAGAAGTTAAGAAACTTTTAGACGCGAAAATAATCGTACCTCTGAGATACTCAGACTGGGTAACAAACCTGGTCTCGGTCAGGAAAAAGAGTGGGGAAATCAGACTGTGTGTGGATTTATGAAACTTAAATAAGTCGTCTCTCAAGGACAATTATCTGTTGCCCAAAATGGACCATGTGTTAGAAAAAGTAGTCAGAGCAAACCGAATGTCTATGATAGATGGGTTCTATGGTTATAATCAAATCGCCATGAATGAACAAGACAGGGAAAAAAACGCTTTCACCACACCATGGGGTACGTTCATGTATGAAAAAATGCCTTTTGGTTTGATGAATGCAGGGGCCACATTCCAGTGCACTATGGACATCGCTTTCATAGGAGAAAGGGATAAGTTTGTAGTCATTTACCTCGACGATTTGGCGGTTTTCTCTAAAACTGATGAAGAACACTTGATGCATCTTAAACAGACTTTTGAAAAATGTCGCAGGTTTGGTCTATCTTTAAACCCAAAGAAATCGCATTTCGCCATTCGGGAAGGTAAGATTTTGGGTCATATCATATCTAGGGATTGAATCAGGATTGATCCTAAGAGGATTGAGGCAATAGATACTATAAATATTCCCAGAAATGTAAAAGAGATACAATCTTTCTTAGGAAGAATAAATTTTTTACGAAGGTTTATCCCGAATTTCGTTGAGATTGTAAAATTGATCACAGGTATGTTGAAGAAGGACAGCAGAGTAAATTGGACAACCGAGGCCAGAGCATTGTTCATGCATATTAAGAAAGTCATAATCGAGGCACCTGTGTTAGCAAGATCTGACTATCTAAAAGATTTCCTTATCTTCTCATTTGCCTCCGAACACACTATCTCTGCGGTGCTCCTACAAAAGAACAAAGAAGGATTCGAACAATCGATCGCCTTTTTTCAGCAAGAGCCTTAGAGACGTAGAATTGAAGTATGATATAAAAGAAAAAAAGGCATACGCCATGGTAAAAGCATTAAAGGCATTCAGAACGTATGTACTACACTCAAAGATAATTGTGTACGTACCTACCAGTTTTGTGAAAGATATATTGGTGCAGCCAGATAGCAATGGAAAAAGAGGGCAATGGCTCGCCAAAATCCAAGAATTTGATCTGGAAGTCAAACCGACCAAATTGATAAAAGGGCAAGGCTTGGCCAAACTCTTAGCTGAGTCGAATTTCAGAGCCCTAGATATCAATTGCCTGCAGGAAGGCGACAAAAACACGGACCTAAACGAGTTGAATGAGGAAACAAGTCCAAACAATATCGAAGAGAATTTCTTATCATCGGGCTGGTACAGAGACATAGTGTCATACCTGCTAACTCTAAAATTTCCAAATGAGCTATCACCATCTAAAGCCAGAACTTTAAAACTCCATGCAGTTAAATATTGTATCGCCAAAAGTCAGCTATATTGGAAAGATCCACTCGGTTTCCTGTTAGTCTGTTTAGTTGAATCGGAAACTCAGCGGGTTATAGACAAATTTCACGAGGGAATCTATGGGGGACATCATGCATGGAGAGCTATAGCTTACAATATCTTGAGGGCTGGATACTACTGGCCAAAACTCTTTTCGGACGTCCATGCCAAAGTGCGTGCCTGCAACCCTTGTCGACTATTCGCAGGTAAATAGAAGCTCCCGGCACTGCCTCTAGTTCAAGTCAAAGTTGAAGCCCCATTTCAGCAATGGGGTCTCGACTTCATAGGCGAGATTAATCCCCATTCCAGTGCTCAAGACAAGTGGATCTTAACAGATACAGATTATTTTACTAAGTCGGTGGAAGCCATTCCAACCAAAAGGGCAACAGACTCGGTGGTAATCGATTTCTTAGAAGACAATATTTTGTCAAGATTCAGTTGTCCCTAAAATATAGTTACTGACAATGCCCGGGCCTTTAAATCTATGGCTATGATCAGCTTCTGTCAAAAGTATAACATCGTTCTTGGCCATTCCACAGCATATTACCCCTAGGGAAATGGATTGGCCGAGTCATCTAATAAGAGCCTGGTAAATATAATAAAGAAGGTATTGGATGAAAACAAAAGGTCTTGGCATGTGCACTTAAAATACGCATTGTGGGCGAATCGCATAAGCACTAAAAGGTCTATCGGCATTTCACCTTTTCAAATGTTCTATGGGACTGATGTTGTCCTACCTATAAACCTAGCGCTACCAGTAATGAAGTTATGGAAAGATCAAAATGAAGAACCCAATCATGTCACCAAGAGAATTAACCAGTTGATTGAGGTTCAACCGCATAGATTCAAAGTATATGAAAAGATGCAGAAGTACCAAGATGACATGAAAGCATTATTCGACCGCAAAGCAAAGGACAGAGAATTCCTCCCAGGTGATTTAGTGTTAAGGTGAGATGCAAGAAAGGAAGAAGCAGCAAAACATGGTAAATTTGACCACCTCTGGTATGGACCATTCAGGGTCTTAGCTCTGGAAGGAAAAAATTCTTTCCTACTGGAAAATATAGACGGAGAAGTCCTCAACGCCCCTATCAACGGGCAATATCTAAAGCATTACATGATGTAACAGTCACCAGATTCAAAAAAAAAAAAAAAAAAAATTTAATCATCATCATATATATATATATATATATATATATAGTGTACATATATGTATTTTCCTTTAAACATTTCTTTTGATTTTTATTTTTTTTTCGTTCATGAACTTTCAACACATTTTGGATAAGATTCATATTTTCATTTTACAGGGTTCCAGCTGCATACGAAACAAGCAGGAGAAGTAAAATGAAAGTCGGTGTCGGAAATAAATCGGCATAAACAGGTGATACCTAAAGTAATTTCATATTTCGCAAAGAAAGTGAAATGAAAAGGTAAAGATGAGATTTCTCAAAACACATGTTATAAAGGATTGTTAAATAAAACCAAGGTAACATCATTCAAACTGCAACATCAGCTGAACTGATAAATAACAGAGTTGTTTCTTGGTTAATAACCTTTGAAAAAATTAAGACATTTTAAACGATTCACCCCATCTAAAAAACAATCGGTCAAATTAAAGTATCCCCGAAAATATCTACAAGAGTCAGTTCTGAATTGTTTGACCTCTATATTTTCAGTCAGTAAGTCACTACCTGGCATCCTTTCTATCTTCAGGTTTACCTTTTAAAAAGTCATCATCTTTCCGGTTTCATATACGAAGGGATAAAAGTTTTTTGTTTCAACCTCGTGAGCTTCAAAGCAAATTGTGGAAAGAAAGTCGGTCTTCAAAACTACTTGATACCCTTCTAAGCAAAGGAACGTTTAGAGTGATCCTAACTTTCCTAGGTTTTTCAACGGCATCAGAGGATTGAAGCTTTCTCAAATTGAATGCCCTTAAAAATTTATTTTCCTTTTTCTCCCTAAGAACGAAGATGTTGTGAAGGTCAAGGGAAGGTTGGTACCGAGTAATCAAAGTAAGTTGAAAGACCTATAATGCAAAATATTACACAGATATCATCCCTGATACAAACTGGTTGCCCCCATCTTCGCGCTCTAAAAAGAAAATTATAGTACAGGTGGTGAAAGGAAATTCAGAAATGATTTCCCCCACCTAGTCTGAGAGACAATGAAAGGAAATTCAGAAATGATTGCCCTTGTCTAAACATTTAAATGCATAAATATATTCCAAAGTGGTGAAAGGAAATTCAATAAAAGGGGCTAGATAACTTCACCGGGGTACTGAACAGGCTCACTGGAAGTGAAGCAATATCTGAGATATTTGTAAGGCTGTTATACATGAATATCACTCTACTCTGGTAACCAACGCTTTTTAAAACCTGATCCACATCCCAAATTCATACGGGACTTCCCAATTAAAAAACATATAATCTTATTCGTTTGATGCAAGCCGATAGCCGCAAGATCTGTTGGGTCTCCTAGGACTATTTCGATTGTCTTAAAGCAGACCTGAAATTAGTAGCAGGAAAGGGAAATTCATGAAAGGGACTACAGCTAAGTTTAAAAAGAGTATCTGATTTTGAAAATCATTTTCAAGGTAAAGAACGAAGTCTCTTTCCCCCTTCGATACCCTATTCTTGGAAACCTTTTTGCCTGATTGAGCTATTGACTCCATTTACCCAATATTGGCATGTGGTCTACTGTTCTTCCCACCTCATAGGAAGGCGGGATCCCTAGTTGGAGCCTATGTTGGAGTCGCCTTTGTTTTTTCTATCCCGTCACAAATTTCATTCTTAATGGTCGAAATCTAAAGAGGGTTTTCATATTTTCCCCTCTGAGATATCGAGATCTCAGAATTTTTATCACGCGAGCAGCGATAATTATTATACTCTCGAAACGAGTCCTACCTTTCATTAAAACTTTTCCTCTTTTGTTCTACCTCAGGATCTTGTAGGTCGGATACTGTAAGTAATATAAGTCACACGCCCTGAGCTACGAAAAAGCGAAATCATTTTAATATTTTACTCAGGACAGTAACAAGGGTAAATTTTTCCCTAACCCATGTTTAAACGTCGTCGGGGTTTCGCACCTTGGCATTCTCCAAATCCAAAAATTTAATGTCGTAGCCCCGATAGCCGAGAACACGAGGTCCTTATTTTAGTAAACCGTGTCAAGGCTAAAGGTAAAAGCTAAACCATGGTAAAGTTTATGTCGGCATTCCGCCACTCGGCGTTTTCCTTTTCAAAAGTTACACCGTCTAAACCCTGACTCGTGAAATCATGATAAGGATATAAATGAAATTGATTAATTACTAAATCCAAGTTTATCTTCCCTTTTTATTTATCGTGATCTCGTGGTTTCGCAGCTCGGCATGCAAACCTCCCGGAAACTTATTTTCAAAGCTCCGAGTCACGATAGGGCGAATAAAATAATTATGAAATTAATTGAGCCCCTAATCATGATTTCATTTTTATTAACCAAAAGAGATCATCACAGTCTCGGGTGTTAGAGGTTCAAAGTGTTAAAGTAAAATCCCTGATATAGCGAGTACCGAAACATTGATTAACGTTGGTAAAACGGGATTAATTAAGCTAAATTAATGCATATCCCGTGTTTCGATGTCTGCATGATTTACGAGGTAACCTTATTCCTTCCATATGCCAACTGACATTTTAAACCACCAAAATTTATGGCATTAATTAGGAAATAGGGCAAATCGACGAATAAGATCGGATTTTTATGGAAAAAATTATTTCTGAAGATGATTTGACATAATTGTTTTGAAAGGTACTAAGTTTTTGAATATATATAAGAGTTGTGGTTCATTATAATGAATTCATTTTCATATCACGCAGAACACATTATCTCTGAGCAAACTGACTTCTGTATGTATACGTATTTCTATCGCAGAAGAGCTAAAACACAAGCTTCAGCCATGGCTCCTCGAAAAGCATCCAAAGAAAATGTTGAGGTTTCGGGATAAGGCTCAGACAATGTCATTGATACTTCACCTCAAAGTATCGACTCAGTCCCGAATTGGTCGTTCATTTTAGATGTTTTGCAAGCAGAATTGGTGGATTATTACGATGACTCCAGTGACAACGAAAAAGATGATACAACCACCAAGTACAAAATAGTCATCCAATCTGGAATGCACAGAGTAGCAGCTAGGTCACGACTATTTCCATATTATGATATGGTCTGATGGGCATTGGACCATGTTGACATACCAACCAGAACCATCATAAATGAGGAGAAAGTCACCATCGGGACTTTCAGGCCGAAACATCTGCAAGCCATGTATAAGTTTCCCACAACATCCGACTATACATATGGCATTGAATTATTGGATGAATTCAAGTAGAATGAATGCATACAGTATGATAAAACTATGTCCAGTTTAATAAAAGATTGGGTTTCTCACGCCGCGAAGTTCAGGGTTGATAGCCACGGCATATATTCAATAGCTTCCTTAGAGCCACAGTACAAGTATGTTTCCATGATGACATGCAGGCTATACGGGAAGGAGGACACCTCACATTTTTATCTTCCATGGGTGCCTATGATGTTTCGGGTCACCGAAGGCAGTTCCTTCAACTGGGAAAAATTGTTGTCCGACAGCTTGACCAGTTGAATCACAGAGTATCGGGCGCAGAAAGAGAATGGAAAGGCATCTTCATTCTTCATGTCTGCATACATTATGGATGTCGTTTGTTTTTCGACACCATTTCCCTTAATGAGCTGGAGTTGGACTCCAACAGAAGATGAGCCCATACACATCTATCATTCAAAATTATGGGAAAACAAAGCTGCAAATTTCGTGTACGAAATTTTCAACTGGGTGATGGTGCCTCTGCATGTCACTATTTTCGGTCATCCACCGCCTAGGATCTCGGACAACATAGTGACAAATATGAGAAGCATAGCCGACTGGTATGTGCAAGCCGAATTTTCGTACCTCAGAGTTTTTGGGGCTTCTGTTCCCCCGCATGCACTGCCATTATTCATTCCCGACAAGTTGGCTTGTCGTGAGATTGCCAGACAAATAGTAATCAATGGTATAAGCAAGGAGCTTAAAGGATATTCAAAGAAGGTATGGCAACCTTTTCGTGTACATTTGAATTTATATTCTTTATTAGATTTCAGGCATGCCAAAGCCGAGGCAGCATCCCTGGAAGACCTAAATTTGGTCTCCATTGAATACAAGAAGCACAACCCGCAAAGGATCGTGAGAAATCATTTGGCCAGTTGTGGGCTCAAGAGATTTGAGCACGAGAATTCACCCTCGGATGACATTTTCCGAGGCTCAAGGTCCTATGTTGAGATCCTAGCTCAGATACAAACCTTGGCACCCGAGGAGGGAGCTGATCTTCTAAAGTTCCAAGAACATCGACGCAGTTGTCTTCCCGCAGTGTTGCGGGGTGAGAGTCCAGCTACGGCAGAGATCAAACAAAGGAATGCCAAGGGTTCTAAGGATGCGAACCCCGATCAAGAAAAACACCAGGACGAGGGAGAGAAAACCAAGAGTCCGAAAGCAGAAATAAAAACTCCCGACCCTCCGAAGAAGCAGAGTCCAGTTACTACTCCGGGAAAATTAGCAAAACAGGTCGGAGAACCTATCACATCAGTTACTCCCTTACAGTCGACTCAAGGAAATATTGATGTAGGGTGGATCTTCAATGAATATTTGAGGCCTATAAGGGTAGAATATCTCCCTCTGAATGAGTTCTTCTTCGATAAGAAGAGAAAAGCAGTGGTAAAGAGAGAATTTTACCAAGAAGGGGAGTCGACAGCCAAGAAATACAAAGTCATAACTAATGGGAAGGACAACAAAAATGAACAATTCGTGACTGATATAGTAGGGACATTAGGAGCATATGCATCAACGAATCAATTTTCAGTTGGGCTTTTGAAAAACCAGCTTAAAAGAAAAAATTGCCTCATCAAGACCCTTGAAGCCAGACTAGCCACAGCAACAGAAACTGCCAAGGACCAAGTGAGCATAGGAATAGAGAAGGCCAGGTTGGCCTGTAAAAACGAGATAGAGCTACTTAAGAATAATCTTGAGAAAGCACAGTTGGTGGTCTGAGATGGTCAGATGCAAGCGAGCCAGCAAAGAGATTTGATCCAACAATTGTAGGCTAGGGTGGAAATCGTCAAAAGTGAAGCGATAGATATTGGGACGTTTCAGTCCCAGGTGATGGAGATTCGAGGAAGAGTCTATGTGGCTCAACGAAAATTTCTCGACAAGGTAGGCGAGATTCGGGACAATTGCTTGTTGGTTAATCATGTTTTGGAGAACTTATTTTCCAGAGAAAGGGAAGCGAGAGCAACACGGGTTGCCTTCCAAGAGGCTGTGATAGCCACAAACAACAGGGGTTCGGGAAGTGCTCCCAGGTTCACCATTTCGAAACAAACCAGAGGAAACATTCTATTAAAGGAATGGGAACACAACATCACCGAACGCAAGCAGCAAACCAAAAGGCTAACGAATTCCTTGGAAGAGGCTTTCAGTTCTATAGGCGGCGATCTCCTAGGCATTGAGAGAGGAGATAATATTGAGGCGATGATGCAAATGGATATGGAAAAAATCTCACTTTATCTAAAGGAAAAAGAGGAAAGAGATTCGGTCGAGATTTCCCAAGTGACTATGGTGGACATAGTCCAAATAGACAAATGCATGATTAGACCAAGCGCGCAATTATGCACCATCGACCTCATAGACGGACAGATGGAAGACAGGTTGTCGCAGTTAGCCCGAGAGTGTTACTTCTTTGAAGCCAGCTGTCGAGCAGAACCGTCGCGGCTGATATCTCAGCTGGTTGAAAGATGTGTCGCATGTACCGAGCATGCACGAGGACAAACGTCTGGCACCAAGTGAAGATAGAGAAGAAGAAATGGAGCGATTTCTCTCCTCCCTATTATAACTGAAATTTTGTGACGATTGATATTCTGTCTTATTTGTAAAACTGTATAAATATACCACAGAAAGAAAAGAAAAAGGCTGGACCTTTTTGTGTCGATTGTAACAGAGTTTTTACATTTTGAGAGTTAATACAAAGCAAATCTGAAGATTCTCAATTCCGTGACGACTGTGTTATGAGTTTGTTTTCTTGTATCTAATATTTCGTTTCATTTCATATTCCTAACTAATGAATTCTTCGTTATAATTTAGTACAACCACTACTATAGTGAATGAATTTTGGTTTTATGTAATTGTTTACTATTTTTCCTCTGTACCAGCTATCAACGGGTGTAAGACCAGCCAACATTTTCAGAATTCTACATATATTCTATGCTACATCGGGTTATTTCTTTACAGTTTTCCTCTTTTGTTTATACGTGAGATTCTCCCTCGATAGGAGCCTTACATCATAGATAGATAAATGTTTTTCTCCCACCTCATACATTTTATTAATATATAACTCAGTTACAAAAAAGAGCCTTTGATTTGCATCCCTATTTTATTCCTGAAACCATAAATTCTCTTTTATAAGACCAAATTGAGATAGCACTTAATCTCTCTCTAAAATTTTCCCTACTTTTATTGTTCCTCCATGACTGTCCCTGTACCAACACAGCCCAATATCGAACCCGGATTATCAAACCAAACGCACATTGCCTTAAACCTTTTCGATACTATTCTTAAAACCGCTAATAACCGGGTCGAACTTGAACGTTCATGGGCAGCCATTGAACAAGATATAACTATCCAGGAACAGTTGGAAGCTAGACAATGCCAACGTATAAATCTTCCCTAGTTTCCTTTGTCGAAGGTTGACGTTTCTCTCTTCTCCATCTTTTACCCACTTTTGGATGCCTAGACACTGTACTTCTAAGCCTTAAGTACAGACTCTGGGATAGCACCCACCACTGCTCCAATGGAGCAGCGTTTCTTGAACTTAGAGTGCCCAGACAAAGATCGTCGATCTTCATTACAGAACAATGAGGCATCTAAAAGACGGTCAAAGGCCACCTTTGATCGCCATGTCAACCTTCACTCATTTCACGAAGGTGACCTCGTCCTTGCTTACGATATCGCTCACGATACCCTCGGTCATGGAAAATTTGAGTCATTGTGGCATGGCCCCTACATTATCCAACATTGCCTCACCAAAGGGCATACATCCTGGCCTCTCCCAAGGGCCTCTCTCTCAAAGAACCCATCAACGGGTTATACTTAAAGAAATTTTACGCCTAAGCGTAGCCATTCTACATTAGGTTATTTCTTTTATAGTGTTTTTAATCTTTTTTTCCATACCTCACGTCTAAACTATCATTTGTGTTATTGACAGATACTTCCTCCACTGGCCTACCACATCGATTACACTGACGGCGTCATCCGTTGGACACAAAATCTCGCTTCGACAGCTTGGGCCCTCTATTCCCCCTCACATGAACTACTCCACTCTAGCAGCATGTGTTTGGGTTCAGCAACCAACAACCAAGCCGAGTACAATGTCATCATTGGACTCCTTGCCGATGCCAACCATCATCGTATTCATCACCTTAGCGTCTTATTTGACTCCCAACTAGTAGTTCTCCAACTCAAAAATGTGTATCGTTTCCGTGATCCTTGCCTCTTTCACAAATTCCTGCAAGTTAGACTTTTATCTCGACATTTTGATTTCATTACATTTACACATATTCCAAGACAATTTAATCAAATTATAGATAACCTAGCTAAAATTATACTCGATTGGCATATATCAAATCAACATACCTTTACACACACATAAACCATCAAGAGTCTGTCACATCATATATAAAGTAGACATCATCAATAACATTAAAAAATAACAATTCTCACACCACATGTTTACATACACATAGAATACATTGTATACAAAATCCACAGGCCAATAAAGCACCTTGGTACAAAACTGGTGTCACTACACCAAAATGGGCTCACCAGCCTATATATAATATACAAAAATACACAGAGAGACACTCATGGTGCCTCTAGAGAACCACCTCCTGGCCCTCCCTCAGGCGATGGTGCCCCACCCATTATCGGTCCCTCCAGACCTGGAGGTAATCGCACGGTCATCGCAGCACCTGCTACTGCTGCTCACCAAACCACGGTCTGCCACATCAGCGGAACTCCCACACACTGCTCCAGGATGCCCTCGTCTTGGATGCGCGACCACATGACCTCAGGCACTCCCTGTAGCACCACTTCCAAGTGGCGGCGAATATCCTCAAAATATCCCCCGACCTCAGCTGAAGGAACATGTGATGGCCCTGCACCAAGGTCGTCGAAATGGTGTCTCCTCATCGCTCTCTCCTCACCATCTGGTCTTGCCTCAACATCCTCGCGTCGTCGTCTCTCACCTGCCTGCGACTCCCCTCGCGGAGGCCTCACCGGCCCCTGACGAGCCGGCGCTCTCACCAACTCAACCTCATGCCCATGAGGTCCCACATTTGCACATACAAGCAAACAAGGGATAGCATCAACATCCATATATACATAATACATAGGTCATACTATATCAAATATCAACATATCAAACAAATCACAAACATACCTCAGTGGTCAAACACCTCTCCTAGAGGTAACACCATATCCAGATCACCCCGGAAGTCAACCCCACAGTATGGATACTACGGTATGATCGGTGGCATCTGCCGCCATACCTGTGTAGCCTCAGCCGTGAAACAATGGCCACCCTCACCACCACTGTGGATAATTAAAATCTGTGACCACCGCATCAGTCACAACTCTCGCGCACCAGGTGCACCCAATAAAACTCTAGGGTGCAACATCGACACCCTCTCCAAGAACCATGCCACCAAGATGGACCCAAACGCAAAGTCCCCTGAGTCTACAACCCGACACCTGTCGAGTTTCCCTACCATCTTGGCATGCAGCATCAATCCCTGGGCAAAGTGCTCTCCCACCAATGCCCTCCCCATAATCCTTAGCTGACCACCATGGATCTGTTGAGTCGCAAGGGACCCATAAACCCTCATAACCATCGTTGCTACATAGCGGTGAACCAAAGCATCCATCACCCCGATACTCACTACGGATCCTGACATAAAATCATCTCTCGAACAATACCTCCAGCCCAAGGTAGCCAACTGCCCATCCCCAGGTAATACAGGCTCCGTCGGTAGGGGCATTCCCTGAAAAGGGAGCCCAGTTAGAAAGTACACATCCTCCACCGCAGTGAAGGCTAGCTACTCACCTTGCACTATAAAACAATGAAGATTTGGACTCCACATCCAGACCAAGAACTATAGAAGGTACTCCTAGGCTCAGATCAAGGGGCACTCAAAAAACTTCAGCAGCCCACAAGCTGCCAAAGTAGCACGAACCATCAACTCCTCAATAGCCATGGCCTCCCTCAGTTGTGACCAGTCTCGCTCTCGCCAATGAACCAGCATCATCCTAATACTCACCTGCAACCACATAAATCCATTCCTAGATCATCCATATCGAACATAAACACATTAAAATATCCAAAAAAGATGAGTTTTTCACCCATCAACCTTGCCTCCAAGGTGTGGTTGTTTAAACCCATAGGCACGCACACATGCACGCCTGTTCACCCCACAGGTGCACACACATGCGCACCTATTCACCCCAAAGGTGCTCACAAATGCGCCCATGTTCATCCCACAGGCACACATGATTGTGCACCTGTCCACCATACAGAGGTGCCTTCATGCGCCCCTGTCACGTACACGGGCACGCATCACAGCGCGCTTGTCCACCACACAGTTGTGCACCCATGAATAGTTGTTTAGCTAACAGACACACATACAATGCACTCCTTTTTTCCCCCTTGGGGCACACCTGTGCATAGATTATTGGATAACAGGTGTGCACCCATGTGCGCATATTTTCGGATCGCCCGTGCACTGGGGGGCCCACACCCACAAAACTCCCTGTACGGCCCTTCGTACAGGCCCTGCCCACAAAAAGAAAACCTAATTCTATACAGGACAATCAGAACACTAACTTGAAGCTCGTTGGTCCTAAATCAGCTACCTCATTCTCCCAAAATCTCCAAATCTCCTCTGAATATCTCTCATCCAATCACTCTGACAGCAGGTACAAATGAGGTGGCAATGTGGGCCCTACAGCTATATATAGTCCTTTTTTCCAAACTTCCAGACCCCATTCTGGGAGCTCCGGGTGTCCGTTTTTTGATCCGTCTTCAGCCACGGGATCCGTACCCCATCCTCTATGTCAAGACAGTCCCCGGGCCATTTTTCATCCTTCGCCCCTGGGGAGCCATTTTTTTTCCATACCCCATCCAGGTACGCATGTTCATGTTCAAATTTATCAAATAAATGTTTGTATGTTCGATTCTCTTCAGATATTGTTCATGTCGGGTATTTGGTTTTCATTTGTGTAGGTACTTGGTCATCATACATCAGCGCAACCCCTTCATGTATATAATAAACACTGGCATGTAATCATTCCCTCTTAATCTCAAATTTCATCTCCAGTCACACCCTCGAAAATTTTCCTTTAGGGTCCCCATATCCGACTCTGCAGTACCACCACCTCCATTGCATTTTTGGTACTATCACCTGGTAGCACTCTCCCCCACATGATTTGTCCCATTCATAGACCCCTTGGCACTTTGACACTCATGCTATTTTCAACCCTTTAGGAATGGGAGTCTCAATAGCCTTACATCATGTTGCAGATCAGCCACATACTCCTTCTCCTCATTTTTCTAGCCTACCCACTGGACTCCCAGGGCACTTCCTCACGGATTATTTTGACTGCACTCCCGCAACATCATTTACCATCCATCTCACCCATCCTCAGATTTCCCTCCATACATCACCCTACTATAGAAACCAGCCTATGGGGCCCCCACCCTCTACTTGTTTTTTCTACCAACTTGCACCATCCCCAGGCCAAGTCATCTTACATTGGGGCACCTGTTTCTGTATCTACATTATTATCCCCACAGATTTTTTCATTCTTTTTGTAATTAAGCCATTATTTTCAGCCTGTTACATAGATTTTTGTCATTACCTTTGGCGACCTTCCTGGAAAATGCAACCCATGTCACCCTTGGTTGGGGAACTCCTTATCATCTCCTCTTATTGACATCATCCATATACTCTGAGTATCCCACAAGCCACCTTCCTCTGCTCTCTGAGTTTGTTCACTTTGTCCCACCTTTGGCACAACTTATCCCACGTCTGGTTGTCCCCCTGACACTCAACTTAGTTGAATGGTTTCAGCCACTTATACTTCGCATATACCCCCAACCAAGGGCCATCTTGAGTCTCCACACATCTTGACTTCGTCCATGTACCTCCTCGGTTCCTAACCTCACCTAGTAGATTTCACGAAGCCCTTTGCTTCTTGGAGTCGCGTCCCCCTTTTGTCAACATCAGCACAGTTTCCAGAAGGGCGATAGTATCTTGACTCTCATTTTCCCTTCCAATCAGAGGTCTCGGATAGCACAGGGAGAACCATAATTTCTCCTTGTTGTCATTGACCCCCATAACATTCGACTTCAACACTTTCTCATGTTACGGTGGGTCTTACTTTGCGACTATTGCAGTTGTTTCTTATATATTTGTCAAATACCTCTGAACTTGGTTGGGCTATCAATTCCTACAGAATCCATGATACTTCTTACAGGTGTCATTGCCTACTATTCAGAGTATGTTCCTCCTCAGAATGGTCCTATGCCTTTATCACAACCGCCCTCGAGGGCGCTGCAGTTTTCTACATCAACACACAGTTTTAGTTCTTATACAACACCCTTCTTGTTGAGTTACATGACATGAGCATGGGGCATGCCCGCCTCATTTGTACACAATTTATTTTACATACATTATGGAAGGTTGGGTCCTACAGGTTCCCTTCTCCCTCCAACGGGTCACTCTTGATACCCTCATTATCTCTCTTTCTTACAACGGCACTCTCAGTAGAAGAAACATTGATGAATTTTGGCTATACGTATGCTCCTAACCTCATCCATCAGGGGGCATCTGTTATCACTGAAATTTTGTCTGCAAATGGTTACAGGAATCCAGCATCTTCAAATAGCTATGAGTTCACCCATGGACCAAAATTACCAAAACAAGCATTTCCAAAAGGTCCAAAACTATGCAACCTGTTGGCGACGGAGGTCACTCCTGGATTGCTAGCAGGAGCAGAGCCCGACGCCCATCAGTTTTAATGTCACGATTTGTTTAAAGGGTGATCAACTAGAGGAAGACTCAAAAAAGCATTGTGTCAACTCAGAAACCAGACCAGGCATGCGTGAACGAGTGAGGTCTTGATAAACTCCAAACAGTGAGTCGTAGTAAAGGGTGAGCAGGTGGACGACTTATACGAGAAGGGTGCAAAGGTCTATAATAAACATCAGGTCCATCACAGACTGGAGAAGAATGTATTCAAACGCAAAACCATTTTACATTCAAACACAGAGAACCAGAGAGTACAAAAATGCCACGACAAATCCTTTATCATAGCATAACTGCAACAATCCACGTGAATCATTCAACTGTGAACACTTCGGCATGGGATGAAACAAAGATGGAAAAGGGAGAATTGTTTGTCATAAACCAAGAAGTCTCAAACACAGAGGCATAACCAGGAAACTAGAATGTCACTGAAACTTTACAGTCGGGAGCTTAGCTCTACCATCGATAGATACAAAAAATGGCAAAACTGCCTACATATACTCAAAACGACAACAGCAGCGGAACCAAGAAAAAGCATTGAAGGCTTTGCGTCTGCATGGCTTCTGACAGTCAACATCTGAAAGATCGTGCAACTTATGTCAGGCGCAACCTTAATTTTTTGACAGTTCCAATGGCGAATCGACGTGCCTTAAATCCACGGCCGCGCTCTCCCATTAAGGTGGAGGCGATATCTAACTACCACCAACTGCTTCAATAACTTCTTCTTGGGATTGAGAAAGGCTTGGTCAACTCAGCATTTCGGGCTACGGAAGACTTCTCGCGCTGCCACATGGAATAACAGACTGGCTGCGGCGAATAGGTATGGAGGCCAGCTCGGAGGATGAGGCATATGACGAGGATGGTGGTGTCGGGCTATAAGGGCGTGGAAGACGTGACAAGATGAGATAAGGCTGACGAAAGATGATTCATGGGGGAAGATAACAAATGAAAGAGATGAAGACGGAAGGAATGAACTCGCCTCCGGGTGAGAGGTTGACGTATGAGGGAACGGGACATATGGCAGGGAACAAGTGGGTGGTGAGAAGAAGGTAAGACCATGCGGACCAAAGAGGGGAGGTGAATGGATGACACGCGGCAGCAGGGGAAAAGCGGAAGGGAGGATGAAATGACGGGAGGAGGGCCCACACTGGTTAAGCACCGGGCAGCTGAGAAGGGCGGGGCTGCATGAGCGTCGTTGATCTGGGTGCCTCGATCGTGGCCGTCGGAAAGTTGCATATGGAATTCCGGACCCCCCCCCTCCGCTTAAAGGTAGGAAGGCGGGGGGGGTCCGGAATGGTCTTCATCGCTGTTGATCCGGGCGCGCTAATCTGAACCATTGGAGAGTTGCGCCTGCAANNCCCCCCCCCCCCCCCGCCCCGCCTAAAGGTAGAAAGGCCAGGGGGGTCCGGAATCCAACGCGCACCGTTGATCCGGGCGCACGAATCTGGACCGCTCGGACTTGCGTGTTGTTTATCATGGGCGCATTATTGCCCAAAACTTAGGACAAATGGGTTTTAGCCCATCCTTTCGCACTCCAACGCCCTTAACAAGAAATATCGCTAACATTTGGCTCCATGGGGGATAGAGTCGTCCCTGTGATGCTCTAAGAACTCTTCTGCAGACTTAGTGCCTTTGCTGTTGGGATATGGAGTCATTTATTAGTCCGAAAAGTAAAACAAAAACGATATTTACAAAAACAAAACGAGCCGACTGCGGCTCAAAGAAAACATTTCTTTAGGAAATGCCCATTGACTGGGCCATTAAAAACTTCGTTGCCTTCCAGATCCTGCAACCTGTAGGTGTTGTTGGAAAACACTTCAAGGATCTTAAAAGTCCCGAACCAGAGGGCATCAAATTTACTGTGTTTGCCCTTTCCATGCCTGGGTGCATCCCATTTGAGCACCAGATCACCCTGCTCGAACTCTTTCTTTTTGCTTTTTCTGTCAAAAGCCTGCTTGATCTTCTACTGACGATTGTAAGCTCTGTCCAGGACATGTTCTCTGATCTGCTGCACCTCCACCATCTGATGAATTCTTCTGAGCACATGGTTAGGTTCCCCCTCATATTCTTGGAGGAGTTTTTCCACAGGCAATACAAGCTGAGTGGGGAAGACGGCCTCAATCCCATAAACAAGCTGGAAGGGTGAGATACCCAGGGATTTCTTTGTTGTCACTCGGTCAGCCCACAGTGCGAATTTGAGCTTTGAGTCCCAAGCCCTCCTATTATCCTCTAATAGATTTTTGATAAGCTTGATCAGGCTTTTATTAGAGGACTCTGCTAGTCCATTTCCCTGAGGATAGTAGGGAGTGGAGTGGATCAGTGAAATCCCAAATTGTTCGCAAAATTCGATCAGAGGCTCAGACCGAAATGGGGAAGCATTGTCAGTGACAATTTTGCTAGGGCAGCCAAACCTAGCTATGATGTCTTCCAGGAAGCTGATGATTACTTTGTGGGAAGTGCTTCTGGTAGGGACAGCTTCTATCCATTTAGTAAAGTAGTCAGTTGCTGTCAAAATCCATCGGTGCTGACCACTTGAGGGAGGATGAAATTCCCTCATAAAGTCCAATCCCCACTGCTGGAAGGGCGCTGAGACCACCACAGGTTTCAATGGCAGGGATTTGAGTTGTTGTTTCCCTGAGAAATTCTGACATTTGATGCAAGCTCTAATTTCCCTGCAGACATCAGGAAATAAGGTGGGCCAGTAGTACCCAGCTCGGAGGATCTTGTGAGCAGTGGTCTTCCAAAAATAATGGCCTCCACAGAGACTGCTATGGAAATCATTCATAACTTTCTGGGCCTGCTGTGGATCCAGACACATTAGTATTAACCCCTGGGGGTATTTCCAATACAAGGCTTGGTCAATAAGACAATACCTGATAGCTTTGAGCTTTAGAGCTCTGGCTTTACCCTTTTCCATCCCATCAGGTGGTCTCAACTCCTGCAGGAAATACAAGATATCTTTGTACCAGGGGCATGCTGATAGTGGCACATTGCTTTGGGAACCCCTGTTGGATGATTCAGTTTGCTCATTGATAAAATTAATTTCCAAGGATTTATAATTGGATTCGGCCAGGAGTTTGGCCAAGCCCTGCCCCTTTATTAGCTTGGTGGGATTAATTTCCAGGTCGAATTCTAGGATCTTGGCGATCCACTTACCTCTTCTTCCGTCTATGTCAGGCTGTATAAGAATGTCCTTCACATAGGTTGAAGGGACATATGCAATGATCTTTGAGTGTAAGACATAGACCCTGAAAGCTTTGAGAGCATTCACCAAAGCATAAGCCTACTTCTCCATGATCTCGTATCGGCACTCCGCATCTCTCAGCGCCTTACTAAAAAAGGCAATAGGTTGTTCTTGCCCTTGATCGTTCTTCTGCAACATAACCGCTGCTACTGTGTCAAAGGAAGCAAAAGAAAATATCACAAAGTCCTTAGAATAATCTGGACTGATCAGCACAGGGGCCTCGGTCAATGCTTTCTTTATTTGATCAAAAGACTTCCTGGGTTCAGCAGTCCATTTTATCTCATGACCCTTCCTGAGCATGGCTGTGATATGTTTCACCAATTCAGCGAAATTTGAGACAAACCTCCTCAGGAAATTAATCCTTCCCAAAAATGCTTGGACCTCCTT
>ML777432.1:466074-519024 GCA_009831015.1 Picea engelmannii | reverse complement strand
GCATTATCGCCCAAAACTTAGAACAAATGGGTTTTAGCCCATCCTTTCGCACTCCAACCCCCTTAACAAGAAATATCGCTAACACAACCAGTTATAAAATCAAGGTGCGTTATGACTACACAGGGCGCGTGCACACATGCACCATCCAGAAACAAAAGAAAAGCGCACATGCGCACAATGCACGATTGTGGTCGCTAAAAGCCGCACACACCTAAGAATGGTGCATTTATGAGATTGGTTAGCCTCCCACCCACTTTTGGTTCAGCTTCCAAGTTGATTTGACATCCAAATCTTGGCTAGATCCGACTGGGTGGCTTGTCAAAGCCCTAAAAATGCCCTAAACAACCCTTTTTCACACTAAAAGTTGGTTGCACAATACCTCAAAGTGGTGCTATAAAACAAGGCCATGGGTGCACTACATTTTCAAGGAATTCATTTGCAAGGTTATTCTATTGCTATTCTCTTGGGGAATCCTCTTTTCTCATCAAGAGTATACTAGCATCATTCCATTTGGGCAATCCACCTCACCTTTTGAGTGGATTAGCTTGGGATTCTTTCACCATTTCTTTCAAGTTTCAAAGTTGTAAGAAGAGCTCAATTATGGGGGTCCAAGAGCCCTCCCTTGGAGGAATAAGGGACCCAAACTCCCCTTTCTTCTCAGTGTTTTCTTTTTCACCAATACAATCCTTTCCATTGGTGACATGAGTCTTATTGGTTTCTTCTTCTTATGTACTTATGCTCAATATTTTAGTTGTTCTTTCATTTCTTAGTTTAATTCTTAGCTTAGTCTTTTATGTTTCTTTTTCTAACCCTTTCCTTTACTGTTGTCTTTCTTAGCTAACCCAACTAAGCTTGTAAGCACCTTTTTTTTGCACATTTAGGTGACAAAGGAGGAGCAATAGTCATCCCTACATGTATGCGTGTTGTCCAAGAACATCCCGCGTACACCCTCCAATAAGTGGAAAAATAAAAAGTAAGAGTTAACCCCCCATGAATTTGTCATTTTTTAGGATGTATGTTCATTGGAGAGAGAGGGAGCATGAGGACATTGATTTTTTGGTCTCAGAAGACCCTTCTGCTGTCCTTTTTTTATCAAAATGTGGGTTGTTAAAATTCTTTTAGTGTCTGTTCATGAGGGCACAACCCAGGTTTTTGAATGCTTTGATAGATTATTGGCATCCTGACGTTGAGGCATTTATGCTCGAGGGGAAGTCATTGACTCCAATGACTGAAGACATTTACTTCCTGGATGATCTCTTGAGGAGAGGTGATCCAGTCAACTTGCGTACTTTTCCCCCCGGCCTCACAACATTGAGGAGTTGATTGGACTCCATTGCGAGGCGGGTACTGAGAAAGTAGGTTCTCAGGTGCCTATACACAAGATCAGCAACCTATTACTGAAAGTGATAGTTCTACTCATTAGGAGGATCACTAGATTCACGTCTTTACATCAGACCTCTCGGGCGCACATGCATTGTACAGTGCAGTGCTTAAATGCACGAATTTTTGACTGGAGTACAACCATGCTGGATTGCATGAAGAGATAGCTAACAGAATGTCGGATGCGGGAACACCAAAACTTCGAGTTCGGGACTATTTTATGTTCCTTTTTCTTTGAGAGAGTACCCAGTCTTAGTCCTTGAGAGACGATATGAGGGCATGTGGCCTCTCTCCCAGCATTATGTAGATGGGCGGCATTGTTTTCGCGAGAGGGGGGAGGGAGGACCATTGAGGCCTTCGATGATAAAAAATTTTACTAGTGGTATCGCAGATTCTGGCTATAGAGGATTACCCCTATGCTGGGATTGACTTCTCCAGAGATCCTAATATTCCTGTACCTCCTAGAGTAGAATGAGGAGAGCTAGGTATTTTGTTTTTCAAAGTTATTTAATTTTTATTTATTTATATATATATCATTTTTATGTGTACTAGAGTATCTGACAACTATGTTTCTGTTATGTATAGATGTGGGACCAATGCATCCAGCAGACTTATCGAGGACTAGGCGGTGTCCTAGACCAAAGGTAGGACCAACCATAGTCATTGGACCACCAGCAGTAGCAGGGGAGCCTCCAACTAGAGAGGTTGAGAGAGTATTGAGACGGGTGGAGTGGAACCTCACCGCGCTCACTCGCACAGCCCCCATGGAAGAGATTGAGGATCTGCTTCCATCGATGCAACCTCACATAGTTGGGGTTCCACGGACCTAGGTCCAGCTCTTTTGACTTTTGGAAAACCTCTTAGTTCACTATGGCAGGGCCAACAGGCCCCGCCCTCAGCTACGCTAGACTACTCATGTGTTGAGGGCACCTTTTGTATATTTTTGAGGGCATATTCCCCAGGACTCTGACTAGACATATTTTTGAGGTGCTTGCGCCCACCTATGTACTCTGATATTTTCGATATATATATATGCATATTTACATATTTTTTTGTCTTATGGATTACATTTATTTTACAAATGTATTTACATGTGTGTGTTTGTGTTTTTTCTTACATGTGTGCAATATGTCAATCTAATACATGATTAGCTAGAGTATCTGTGATTTGATTCAATCTCCTAGGAACATGGATATACGTAATGTAATCAAAGCTTCGTTCTAAGAGACGTACCCTAAGGAACCGTTGGTGTAGAGTAGGATCGTAAACATGGTAAACCCCATTTAATTGGGACACAACCAGCTGAGAATCTAAGTAGACCCAGAGGTGAGAGATACCATGCGACAAAGCATCATGAAGAAACTCTAATATTGTGTTGTATTCGATGACATTGTTTGTGGAATCACCTAAACAGATACCTCCTGAAGATAGAAAATGGCCTTGAGGTGAGAAAATCACCCAAGCTATGGAAGAAATCCTCCGAGTGTGCTAGATAGCGCCATCCGCAAACCCAATGAACACCTCTGATTCACTTGACATCTTCCACAGTGAAAAATATGACATCAAAAATGACATGTCCATAAAACCAAAAAGACAAAAATTAAAAATAAAATGTATAAGAACTATATATATGTACAAGAAGTCACCCAAGGCAACCCACCTACGAGTAATACTTCTTGAGGTAGAGCCCATTTCTAGGCTACGCCAAATCATTTCCCTCAAAGTCCACCAGATGATAAGTTCCCTTCTTTAGAACCTCCTTCATGATGAAAGGTTTGAACCACATGGGTTTGAACTTGCCCACCCCTAGGGGATATTTATCTTGGTCATAGACTAGGACAAGGTCGCCTTCAAAGAAAATCCAAGGACAAGTGGACCGATCATACTGACACTTGACTTTTTCTTTGTGAGCCTCGTTAGCCAAGGCTGCATCCTGACACTACTCATCGAGCTGCTCAAGAAATAATAAATGCTCTTCAAGTGGTGAAGTGTCTGGAAATAACTATGCTGCCAACTTTAAAGAAGGGATCTGGCACTCTATAGACAAGACTGCTTCCATCCTGTAAACGAGTTGAAGAGGTGAGAAACTGGTTGCAGTCTTAACAGACGTTCGGTAGGCCCATAATGTCGAGTACAACATCAAATGCCAATTTGACTTGGCTGAATTGATCATTCGATGTAGAATAGTCTTAAGGGACTTATTCACAGCCTCCACTTGACCATTCACTTGTGGGTAGTAGGGTGATGAATGTTATTGCCTTAACCTAAGATTTGACGTTAACGAATGTTCTGAAAGTGACTTCCATGGTCAGTGAAAATCTCTCTCGGGACGTTGAACCTTTCTATTATCTGGTTAAACAAAAGAGAGTTGTTGTATCGCCATCATATTTAAGCGTTGGCATAGACTCGACCCACTTTGTGAAGTAGTCTACTACTACGATGATATAACGGTTCCCCCTTGCTGAAGGGGGGTTTCATGTAGAATAATCAATCCCCCACTTGGTGAAGGGGCCAACTGTGATGATGGGAAACATGGGAGCGGGGTGTTCCCTCATCTTCCGAGAGAATATCTGACACAGGTGGCACTTCTTGACTGTTTCAACACAATATTTGATTAATGTCGGCCAAAAGTAACCGGCTAGTAGAATATTTTGGGTTGTTTTCAACCCAGACAAATGAATACCACATGCTCCAGTGTGGCAATCATTAAGAATGATTTACGCTTCTTCATGTGTGAGACACCAACGAAGGATGCAATCTACACCTCGATGATATAGAGTGTCCTTGAGTATGAGATAGTTCTTGGCCTGATGGTGTATACGGCGACGCTCATCACGAGAAGAAGAGGTGGGGCACTTCAAAGTCTTGATATAGACTACTATATCTTCATACTAGGGGTTCAAAGATGTGATCAAAAACATGTGTCCTTTGATAGCCGACTCCTCGGGTATAACATCACCTGATTTAACCGGAAGTTCTAAGATGAGTTTCGCGAAGACCAACGAATTTTTGGATTTCACTGAAACAAAATCCAAGTCGAATTTATGGAGGATAACTATCCATCTACTGATCTTTTTGTTGATTAATTGTCATGTCAACACATATTGAAATGGATTCACAATGGCAATGATGGTGGCCTTGCGAAACAAGATGTAATGACGGAACCGTTGGACAGCATGAACTGTTGCCAACGCAAGTTTTTCAATGTGGGAATAATTGATTTATGTTCCAACTAGGCCTCGGCTCAAGTAATAAATCAAGCATTCTGAGAGAAAATCATCCTCCTGAACCAAGACCATACTGATGGTCAACTCCACAGTGGTCAAGTACAATAATAAATCTTTATTATAATTGGGTGGTTGAAGCAGAGGGGAAGACGTGAGGGCACGTTTCAATGCTTCGAAAGAGTGTTGAGTGGCTTTGTCTCAATGAAAAGGAACATCCTTCTTCAGTAAACACATGAAACCCTTTGTGATCTCAGCATAGTTTGCGATGAAACGCTGTAAAAAGTTTTATTTTCCCTATAAACTCTGAAGCTGAGGGATCGTGCATGGGGGAGGCAACTGAACTATCGCTTCAACCTTTAGAGGATCGACCATGATCCCTGTTGTCAAAACTATGAAACCCAGCAGATGACCTGATGTTATGCAAAAACTACATTTGTTTGGATTCAAGAGAATCTGGTAGTAGTGACATCGCTCAAAGATTAGTCAGAGGTGTGTGGGATGATCAGCTCTCTATGAGATCGTGATGCTAAATCATCAAGATAAGCCTCAACTATGTGTTTGAGATCGTGGAAGGCAAAAGACATGGCCCATTGAAAAGTAGCTTCATCATTTTTCAGACCAAAAGGCATCTTCCGATAAGTGAATGTACCCCAGGGAAAAATGAAAGCGGTTTTGTGTTGGTCTTCAAGTTTGATCTGTATCTGATTGTATCCCAAAAAACCATCCATGAAAGAAAATGCCTCGCAACCTGCGCATTCATCAACTATTTGGTTAATAAATGGTGTGGGGAAATTATCCTTTGGATAGGCCTTGTTCAAATCACGTAATTCCATACATACATGAATCAAACCCTATTTTTTGTTGACTGGCATAGGATTTGACACTCATTGAGTCAATTGAATGGGGTAGGTGAAACCATCTTTGAGTAGTTTCTCTACTTCAGCCTTAATAGTTGTTGCTTTCCTAGGATTAACTGGACGAAGCTTCTTCCGGACCAGCTTAGTGTTAGGATATGTCTTGATTTCATGTTCAATGATTCTTGGATCTATGCCTGGCATTTCCTCGTAAGAATAGGCAAACACATCGCGGAATTATTTAAATAAATCCTTGTGGATTTGAATCTCCACGGGAGAGCAGTCTGCTCCGACGAAGACATTCTCCACGATGTCAGGGGTTCTGGAGATATCAATAGGTATCGTTTTAGTGATGTTTTCCATATTTCCTTCAGTGTAAACAATGTGTGTAGTCAAAGGATTGATAGGACAAGCCCTATCTCTAGTCATAGTCATAGTGAATTCACCTACTTCAATTCTTCTTAAATCTGGGAGGAAATAAGATCTGTGATGGAGATCATC
Source organism: Picea engelmannii (assembly GCA_009831015.1). Classification (NCBI taxonomy): domain Eukaryota; kingdom Viridiplantae; phylum Streptophyta; class Pinopsida; order Pinales; family Pinaceae; genus Picea; species Picea engelmannii. The sequence goes on along the minus strand of ML777432.1, from coordinate 513,062 downwards.
CCAATATCTTTCCAAACTAGTCATTGCCTCAATAATAACCTCGTCTAATGGCAAGACTAAGTCTAAAGTATCAGTATTGAGAGGGGACCTTGAGCCCAAATAGGATCGAGAACTGGATCTAACGCATGTGCTGGAGTCGGATCAAGGTCAATGGAAGCTTGCTAAACTATAGAGTACGCAACCTTTTCCGCAGACAAAGGCATGGCCATGCCATGGTGCCCTGTCCCTTCCATCGTGGTTGATGGGGAAGGAAGAGTCCATGGATCGTTAAAGTAATTCATGCGAAACGACAAGATTTGGAAGATTTCTGCCGAGGACGGTCGGGGACAGCCAATATGTAATGCACATTATTGGCCAGAGGCAGGTAATCGAAAGTACCCATCAAAGGTGGGCACAAACCAACCCTTACATTGACGATGTTGGGCTAAGGGTTATCAATCATCAGGACCGTGGATACCCCCAATGAAGGGTCAGGATGATAGAAGGATAATTGATCAATGGACATGATCTGGCCCTCGTGTGGAAACAACAAGACCCGAAAAACTGTCACGGCCACTGCTTGCATAGCATAGGTCCAAATCCTTCCTAACATGATATTTTAGTCGAGAGACACATTGACCACTTCAACCTCGATGCATAGGGTCTTCCCCCCTAACTGCATGGGGAAAGAGGGGATGATTCCATGTGGTCGAATGAACGACCGTCGAAAGAGGTAATAAGAGTAGGTGATGGAGACAAAACGGTTTGGCCAATGGCCTTCCAACACGCCAAAGAAATCATGCATGTCGAGGCACCCTCATCAACCACCGTGCGGAAAATGTTCCAAGTAAATTTTTTTGTGGTGAAGCCACTACTATCTGAAACACTGCGTGGTAAGGGAGACGAGGTTTTAAGTCAGTCATATCAAGCATGATTGTTCCCAAATTACAAGAATCAGCAGATCCTAAGGTAGCTAACGGAGCCTTTCTCTAGAAAGGACAGCTTTGGAGGATTTCCAAAGTAGACATTGCACAAGGGGTTTGAGACAAATCCTCCACCACAGAGTAGTTATGGGCAGCCCTTGTGTTTGGATTGTGGGAATATTTCTTAAATGCACCTTTTGGGATGTGTCTCATTGTTTCTCCCAACGTCTTCTCAATCTGAGAGGAAGAGATGGGTTTTCGGCTTATTTAACCTTCTCAGAGGTGTTTGGCATTTTGTAGTCATGTGTCCTATTTGTTATATCAACGCTACCTTTCATCATGTACACATTATCAGACGGAGGGGTTCCCTGACTGCCCCCTTTCATGCTCGAAGAGGATTGAGTTAAATTTTTCCCATGTGGAAATGGGTTCGTTAACATGGCAGGCTATTGTTGTGCCAATAACGTCTGGGCCTCCGCAATCCAAGGGCACTGGTGAGTCAGATGGTATTTTGTGCAAAGATTACATGGATACTTCAACTTATTTTCTGTGTCACCCTCACCAGCAGTATTGGTAGGTTTCTTGTCCCCCATACTCTTATTTCGTTGTTTCTTCTTTCCGTCGAGTTGTTGGGTGGCCTTCGGGTTTGTCGATTGCACACTGTGTACATCCGATGTTTGGGTAGGGGGAGTAGCCGAACCAGTGATCTGATTGACCGATGTCTGCTATATCAACAATTGTTGCAATTGATTTGACAGCTGATCAATGGGATTCATTTGCATTGAACCAACAATACCATCGGCATGTGGTTCAGATCTATGTTTGGTCTTGTCAGGTATTGACCGCGGTCCATATAGAAAAATTTCATAAAGTAAACCAGACTAAGAGTAAATGAGATTTAGTTGTTGAGATATAATTATCGCTTCTTCTTCTTAAAATACCCTCGGTGTTGTTACGTCTTTGGATAAATGAGGTACCAAAGACTTAAGGAACCACTCAAGTAGGAATGTTGGTGGTACTGGTACTTTTATCAAAATCTTTCGGCATCTCCATTTTTGGATGTGATCTGAGATATGGTCCACTTTTGTCTTCTCAAAGTTGGTCGGTGTCATATCTCATGGGTAATTGAAAATGGTTTAAGAAAGCCATTGCCAATTCTCTGAAGGAAGAGTATCTCGAGCGGTCGAGCTCAATGTACCATTTTGTCGCACTCCCAATGAGAGTGTGTTGAAACAAACACAATTGTATAGAGTCATCTCTCAATGATTTGGATGAGCACCATAGATGGAAGGTAGTCACATGATCGCCTAGATATTCATTAGACTTAGCTTCGAACTTTGTAATGTCTGAAGGTAACTTGGTCGGCATAGGAAGCCAACGTGGATTGTGATAGATAGGATCGTTTAGTAACCTTGACAAGTCTAGAAAATGAAAAGTTTCCAGAAATGAAAGTTTGGGTTGTTGGTTATAACCAGGGAAAAAGGAGCCTGGAGTTTGGTTGGCACCGGGTTGCCAAGGAAAGTTGGGTTTTTGGCCAGGGTTCTAGTAAAAACCATGGTTGTGACCAATGTATAGATTCTGCACTTGGTGATATGTCATCGGTTGACTCCTATAGTAGGATGTGGAGGGTTGGGCTTGCATTGTATTCCAAGGATTCTAGAAAGGGTTTCCCCCTACAGATTCAATGGGCATAGGTCCTAATCCTTACTCGGGGTTCCATTGGCTATGGAAGGGGTTACCCCTTGTCAGCATCCCTGACAAGGAAACTAATCCCTGCCACATATTCCAAGGTCCTTGTGAAGTGTGTGCCCCATGCACAGGAATAGTACCCTGCGCAGGATTCTGTGATCCAAAACCAGGGTTTCCCCCGGTCGATACGGCAGCTGACGAGAAAGTGTTGTTACCAAATGCGTCGAACAAAGAGAATGGCGTTGAACCTACCAGCATTCTATAAGAAGGAATTCCTTGACTACCTACTCCAGATGAACTATAGTTTATGTTCAGCCTGGCGGAGTGCTAGTGAGCACCGCCAAGTGAAGGGGACGAAGGAGGTATATGACCCCCTCTGTAAGGGAAAGCGGTATAGGGAGATAAAGTTCCCCCCATGGATCCTTGCAGAGGAGCATTCGAGCTCCCTGCCCCTAGACCTAAATTTTGTAGAGTGGAGTAGGAAAGGACAGAGTTTGTATTGAAGTTAAGCATCCCATATGAGAACGGAGGGCCTGTCACACTCTGGGTGAAAGGAGCAGTGATTTCCACCATAGATAGAATCAGACCATTGCCCAAGGTAGAAATGGTCGAGACCGTAGTGGTCTGGACCGGTGACGGTTGGTTAGGAGGTAGAAAACCCCCTGTAGTGACAGTCGTAGAGGGAATATTAGGATTCCCTAAAGAAGTAGTAGCATTTTTCTCCATCGTTGTGTGTGACACTGCCTGACGCTCATAAGGTTTAACCTATACGATGATGGGCATCAATATATCAGTGATCAAAGGGTTATACGGACCAAGAGATTCTGCTCCAAGGTCAAAACTGGTTGGTTCCTCCAGAATCAAATGTTCTCTTCTCAGAGATGGGTCAGGCTCAATTTCATGTGGCCCGGTTTCCTCGAAATACCCTTGCTAGTCTAGTCTTCACCTTAGCGGTGGCAAGGGTGGCTCCAGATTAACCGGCGGCAGGCCAAGAAGCCTTCACGACCGGTGGAGCTCCTGATCCTCCATAGTGTGAGAAGATCAATGACACACTAGGGCTTTCTATTAACGTTAAAAACCATCACACACTAGAAAAATATCCTATGAGACAAGACAAACAGATCACTAGCTAGTTGGAAGAACAATTACACCACCCAACACTAGAGAAACTTACCAGTGCATGTGCAACTCGAATATGGAATCACCCTTGGGGTATACTCAAAAAATTATGGCGTGATGTCTTCCCTAGGTACCATGGTATAACCCCACAGTCACTTGTGTAATTCACTAATATAAAGGCAACTAGGTTGCCAGCATGCGAACAGTCACCAGGCGGGTACAGTCAATAGTCGGGTGGACCGCAATAAGCAGGGTATCAAGCCTAAAACCTATCAAGGGTATCGAAAGCAAGTGTTTCAGAAGAAGACTAAGGACCCCAAATAGATTCGAGACCCACAAAGCTCTGTGGCAAATGCGATCAACAAAATCCCAAGATAATCCCTCTATATGTGTTCCGCACTACGCTTGGTCCGACTTTGGAGGGGTTATCTCTGCTACCTTTCCACACGTGACCTCGTGTTTATCCCCTGTGTTAGAGGGGGGTCCCAGATAAATTTCATGGTTACTAGACTTTCAAGCACTCCCTAGCATAGACCCTTATGTTTGTTTTTGTAGCCTTGAAAATTTTCCTCTCCAATCCTAAATCAAGGCTCTAGCCTAGACTAAATTGATGGACCCTACAAACACAAAGTCTAATAACTTTTAACTAATCGTTAATTTTAGTGGATGTCTTAAGTCAAAAGTAATGGAAGTGAAACCAGTGATTTTTTTAAGACATGAAAGAGAAGAGCATAAGATGAAACTGAAAAAAAAACTACTCCTTCTTCACAAATAAAGATTTGCCAAATTAAACTCTTTCACCAAACTTTTTGTAACTACTTTTCTCAAATCTTTGAAAATAAAAAACTTAAAACAAGATTTTTCTCGACTACGAGCTACTTAATGTCCTAAGTATTCAAGTAAATAACTTAAGAAAAAAAAAAAAACTTGGTAAATAAAGCAACTAACCTGAACTACTTTTACCAAACAAAAAATTAAAAAAAAAAATTATTGTTTTATGATTCAAAACAAGAAATTTGAAAAATGATTTCTTTTCTTTTCTTCTAAAGCAAAAAATGGAAAAATGACGACAAGTTAAGGCCAAGAAATGACTTCTGGCCCATCACAGATCGCAGGGAGTCACTGACAATACCAAACAGGCAGATCAAAACAAACTCACAAACTTGTCTAAAAACCCTAATAAATAAAACACAACAAATTTGTGATAAAAAGAAAGCTATGTTGAGGTCAGACCTAGGTTACATACTGCTATAACAGAGACCAAGGCTAGATCAAGAAAACCCCTAAGAAGTGTGACTTCTGATAGGGAAGAGGATGACTTCCTCTTCTTTAAAAAAACAATTTTCTCAACATAGGCACGCTATTGACACTTCAGCAGCCTGCGTATGTACGTGGGTTTTCCAAAGGTAGGGTGAGTATGTACGTGTGTAGGCCCACTACAGGCCGTGTACACCCCTGTAACTTCTCAAAAAAATAAAAACCAACAGTCAAGCAAAGGCAGGGAGTACTAGTATGGAAGACCAGAATCCCTTAAAGACACAGAAGCTTACAGAAACTCAAAAAACAGTAAATAAATTGATTCAAAGCACCCAAAAGAATATCCCCAAAAAACCCTAGAGGTCTCCCTATTACGATCGCCAATTATGCTATAGTGGGAAAACCCCTCTACGGAATACACCAGGGTTCTAAAGTGAAAGTAGAGCTAACCGTCTAAATTCTCCTACTTTTAACAACTATCTTGTTATTACCTCACAATCATACATAAAAGACAAAGTATATGGATCCGGTAGGCATACCTTAAACTCTGTGTCCGGTGTCAATCCCTTTGCGCTTAGTTGTTTCTCCACTGCATATCTCCTCCCAAGGCCAACCTGCATTCACCAAAATAAAAACAAGAAACTATAAGCATGCATTCTATATATGGATTAGTGGGTTAGACATCATAACAAAAATGTAAACAAATCATAAAGGTTTAAGACATCATTTGGCGAGACAGAAAAATTATTTCTTTATATTAATCTCACAAAACTCATTTACAATATGAGACTAGCAACTGCTCCTCGAACTCGGTCCTGGGCGCCTCTTCACCATGCACCAACTGCTTCCATGTATTCTTCTCCTCTTCAGTACTCTCTAGGGAAATGGAAAGGATTTGTGGAGGAAGAAGGGATTCTGGCTCAAACTCACAATGTGGTTGCAAAATATTGGGGCAAAGGGGGTATACTTAAATGGGAAAAGTTTCTATGTTCTCATGCTTCCCCTTGGAATGGGTCCCCAACACCTTCTTTTATAGGCCCAAAGATATAGTAACGGTTGGGGTGACTGGCTATGGGCGGTCAAATGGTTAGGTAACGGCATGAAAACCTGTATCCCTTTGCAATTTTTATTTTTTGGGATTTTTTGTGAGTGTACGCGGGATGTAGTGGTGCAGCAAGCATGTGTATGTGGGCAGTAGTGGTGCAGGGCGTGTACACCTTCAAAACAATGGTTTTTTAGAAGCGATGTCCAGTGATGGCTTGTAAAATATAGCAAGTAATATGGCCTGATGTCAGGTATGCATGTCTGGTGCAATTTAGGGTTATAACAAACTCCCTCTTATTTTTTCGCTTAAATTTCTGCTCAATTTTGACAGCATATAGATAAATGTATCCTAGTGAGGAGATGTCCAAGAATTCCAGCTCTTCTTATATGTACCTATATAGGCCATTACGGTATTTAAAAACCAAGTGTCGCTTGAATTATCTGATACCCACCTTTGAGCGCAAGGTATGGAATATGTTGGTGTACTCTGACACCATCTAGTCTATATCCTAACGCGGAGTCGTCCATATCATGTACACATCATCATAATTCCCATGAAGGTATAATTCCTCCTTAATCACATCAACAAAATCCACCAAAGTGGGTCTTTTTCTGAATGTTACAAACTCATCTTCACCATTGTAGAATGTGGTGAGTACCTGCACAAGAGATCTAGCTAGCAAAAGAATGAAAACAACTTGCAAAAGTGAGCAGACGAGAGAAAAATTGGAGAGAAAATAATAGAATTGTATTAACCAAATGAATGAATGATAATTTACACATGATATACTCTGTATAACTCAACTAATTCACACTGGAAGATAATCTAATGCACCATAATGGTGGTCTAGAGAAATCTGGACACACACAGGAAGTTACCGAAGTTAACTACCACCAAGTCCTAGTTAACTAGTCATGTGGTCTTCAGTTAACTGAGTCACACGTGTGGAAGTGAGAGAAACACATGCAATTGTTGGTGATAAAACTAAGGTTTTCATTCATGAGTGACTTCCACTAGTCTAACTAAGTGTAACTGACTTTAAACTAAAGATAATATTCTCCTAGAATGTAGGAGAGAATCCTAAAAAATAGGAGACCCTCAATAATAACTAATAAACATAGTAAAATAAGGAAAAATATCCTAATTGTGTGTAATGTTAGCACATGTAACTTTTTATAAATTTGGCTAAAAAGTGTTTTTTACAGGATTATTACGCTCTCGGGTTAATATGTAGGATCATGGTTAATTTTGGAAAAACAAAAGGTTTATTGGGCCTTACATTGCTAAACCTCCAAATCACAATTTGACCAAATATTTATGAAACTATTTAGAATATTTGAAATGCCTATACTTATTCCATGGAAAATTTTGTTCAAAATGGTTTTATTATGACTTTCCATATCATATGCATGGTGATATATCCCATAAGGCTGATTAAATTTGATCATGATAATTTTGATTTGAAAAAGAACAATACACAGAAATTGTGTAACGATCACACGATACGAAAGTGTTATAGGTATCAGTTTTGCAGTGAAGAGGTGATATCCATGACATGAAACTCAGGTTGGGTGTGCAGACCAGTTGCAAATTGTTACAAAAACTTCATCATCACATAAGTACATGCAAGTTATGACAACACATGAATCAAGCTTTAGTTTTGCAAATTTAAAGATTTTAGGGTTTTAATCTTTGATTAAGGAATTAATGTTTTGAAGGAAAGATAAATGGTTCCAAACTTTAGTACCATGTCTTTATAGACCAAAACATCAGTGGATAACCTCCACACACCTTGCAGTGATCACCATGTGAAGAAAAGTTGAAAAGAACACTCGTTGTGTAAGCACACTATGCAAGTGCGTTGCGCAAGTGTGTTGTCATCATATCTCTCAAACCATGTGTTGGTTTTCCATTAAAATATTACAAGATATGCATAGGGGTGAGATGAATAAACCCATTTAATTTTAGGTCAAAATGCTTCATGGTTTTCGAGCAACAAGCCACCGTCATCTACAACCATTTTTGGATTTTATCAAAATTCGTGAGTTGGATTTAGCCCAAATTTTTTGTGGAGATGCATTATCATGATATTAAACTACTGAAAAAAATCAACTCAATATGTTTCACCTTTTAGGATATATTTGAAAAATATCAGTTACATAATTACACTCCGCAAGTTCGTTGCAAAAGTTCTGGAAATGATTGTTTTTTCAGTCAACTTCAAACTCTATTTCTTAAAAAATGGAAAGGAATATTTTAAAATTGAAAGACAGTTTGTCAAGAACGATCCCATTCACAAAAACCTCTCTCATTTTCTTCACAGGTGTCATGTTTTGGAATATTTGAATAGATCTTTACAACCTATTTTTCAGATTTAAACATTTAATGATTTCATGTTTTAGCCATTATCTTTGGGCACGTATCTCGAGACACTAAAGAATAATTTTAGAAAATTGAAAGATTGTTTTATCAATAATGGGTTCATATACAAAAACCTCTCTCAATTTTGTAACATCTATCATTATTCGAGAGATATGATGTTATCTTTGACCCATATTTTCCAGCAAATTGATTCTTATTTCCTAGTAGGCATTTCTAAACGTGTTTCTATCCTAATGTAACTAAGTCTATCTTTGGGGTAATGGTTGATATCGTCCTCCTGATCCTAGGGAGGGGATTTTCCTTTATAATTTGTAAAATTTCATGAAATCGAGTTTGGACCCAGGATGAAGAAGGAAAGTATTGAGTTGTTTTTACTGCAAAGATTCATGTGTCGGGTTCTCTTTCAGATTTGTGATTTCTTGTCATATATTGTGTTTATTGCCTCAATTTCCATTTAAATTTTATGTCTTACATTTCATTTTAGTAGTAAAATGATTCATAATTCACTATGAAGCAGTGCTCTAGGTGTTTTTCTTTGTTTCTGAAATTAGATATGAAATTCATTTTGAGTGGTGCTTCATATTTAATATGTGTTATCTTTCATGCTTCTACCACACTTTCATAAGCTTGATAATATGAAAACCCTACCTATCTTTCCTTTGTTTAATGAACTACTCCATCACCATTATTGACCTTTGCAAGTTGAGTTCCAAACCCATGACTCCATTTCCCAATGGTCTGTCTTTGAATCTTGTTCAACCAACTTTATGAAATCAAAACCCTATCATTTACAAATCTGGCCATTGTGTTTCATCCCAAGATGTTGTTGAAGTGACTGTAGGTAGCAGACTTGCAGATAGAACCCTATTTGATTGAAAGGGCCAACTTTCAGTCTAAAGTAGGATTGAAGGTTACATCTGTATTTTTCTCCCACATCCAAGGAAATTACGGAGTGCTAATATTTCGGCACCGTTGTCAGGGAGCGAAGGTGAAATATTCCCTGGGATAAATGACAAAGTTAAGATTTGAATTATGATGGTGAACAAAATCCAAACACATGAAGGTTGTACCATTCACCTAGTGACTCCAGTTTAGATGAATCCATAGCTTAGAAATTTCATGGTGACTCCACTATCTGAGGAATTCAGAGCTTAAATTGTTTATCTGGTTGCTTCAAGATGACAGGGTATGTGGTAAACCCTCTTTCTATTGAAGGTTTTAGAGAATATTTTGATATGTTTGATGATGATCAAGTGGAAGATGCTTTCTCAAATTTTCTACCCCAATATTTACGTTCATGCAAATGTTTCGAGGAAAGAAGTTGTCTTTTAGAACCATTTGTTGATAAACTTGAGAAATATATTAAGGTATTAGACACTCAAATTAATTCCCACAGTTTTAACTATCAAAATCAGTTTCTTGAAAACCTTTTCCTGCCAAAACAAGAAAAAAAAGTGTTGCCCTTTGATATAAAGATTGAGAAATATTTTGAGAATAAAGATGAGTTTGAAAATTCATAGTTGAAGCTATGGTTTGACATAGAGAATACATCCAAAAAATTAAACCATGATGATCCAATCACAAAATACATTGAGGATCAGCAAACAAATCATGTCTTTGTTGATCTCGTAGTTGACTACATGCAGGGTTTTTTCAGATTAAATTTCCAGCCATGTTTTCAATGTGGAAATAATATGTATTATCAGTTTCCATTACTATTAGATTTTTTGGTTTCCATATTGTTGAAGCATAGTCAAATAACCATATTATTTGAGCAAATACTGGATTGGTTGCATTGGCATTTTCTATCATTTAATCCAACAGTTATTTCTCTATTAGAGTAGGATGATTTGTATATAAATAAGCTCAGAGGTCTGTGCAGCTTTTTAGCTTGTAGTTTCAGTTTGGGTTGCAATTTGGTTTCAATTGGAGAAGGTGACAAGTTAAGCAAGTTGCAGTCTTCAATTTAGGAACAGCCCAATGGATCAGGCACTTGGTCTACATGTTCTTTGTTACCTCGCAGGGAGGAAATCATCCCCATTGGATTTTATGTTAGCACATGTAAATTTTTATAAATTTGGATAAAAAGTGGCTTTTATAGAATTATTACGCTCTCGAGATCATATGCAAGATCAGGGATATTTTTGGCAAAACAAAAGGTGTATTGGACTTACATTGCTAAACCTCCAAATAACAATTTGACCAAATATTTATGCAGTTGTTTAGAAGATTTGAAATGCATATACTTATTTCATGGAAAATTTTGTTCAAAGTGGTTTTATTATGACTTGCCATATCATATGCATGGTGAGATATCCCATAAGGATGATTAAATTTGATCATGACATATTTTATTTGTAAAGGAACAATATAGAGAACTTGTGTAGCAATCACACACTACGCAAGTGTTGTAGGTGTCATTTTTGCAGTGAAGAGGTGATATCCATGACATGAAACTCAGATTGGGTGTGCAAATAAGTTGAAAAGTGTTATAGAAACTTCATCATCACATAAGTACATGCAAGTTATGATAGCACATGAATCAAGCTTCAATTTTGCAAATTTAAAGATTTTAGGGTTTTAAGCTTTGATTAAGGAATTAATGTTTTGAAGGAAAGATAAATGGTTCCAGACTTTAGTAATATGTTTTTACAGGCCAAAAAATCAGTGTATTATCTATAGACACCTTGCAGTGATCACCATGTGAAAAAAAGTTGAAAAGAACACTCGTTGTGTAAACACGCTACGCAAGAGCGTTGCGCAAGTGTATTGTCACCATATCTCTCAAACGATGTGTCAATTTTCCATGAAAATTTTACAAGAGATGCATGGGGGTGAGATGAATAAACCCATTTAATTTCATTTCAAAATGCTTCATGGTTTTCGAGCAACAATCCACCATCATCTAGATCCATTTTTGGATTTTCTCGAAATCCGTGAGTCGAATTTAGCCCAATTTTTTTGTGGAGAATCATTACCATGATATCAACATACTAAAAAAATAATCTCAATCACATTCATTGTTTAGGATATATTATCAGTTACATAATTACGCTCTCCAAGTTCGTTGCGCAATTTCACTACGCAAGTTCTGGAAATGATTGTTTTTTCAGTCAACTTCAAACTTCGTTTCTGACCAAATGGAAAGGAATGTTTGAAAACTAAAAGATAATTTTGTCAAGAATGAGCCCATTCACAAAAAAATATCTTATTTTCTTCACATGTTTCATGGTTTCGAATATTTGAATAGATCTTTACAACCTATTTTTCAGATTTAAACATTTAATGATTTCTTGTTTTAGCCATTATATTTGGGCGTGGATCCCGAGAGGCTGGAGAGGAATTTTCAAAAAATGAAATTGGTTTTTCTCAAGAACGGGTTCATATACAAAAACCTCTCTCAATTTTGTAACATATATCATTATTCGAGAGATATGATCTTATCTTTGACCCTTATTTTCCAGCAAATTGATTCTTGTTTCCTAGCAGGCATTTCTAAACGTGTTGCTATCCTAATGTAACTAAGTCTATATTTGGGGTAATGGTTGAGCTCAACCTCTTGAGCATGGGGAGGGTGTTTTCCTTTATAATTTATAAAATTTCATGAACTTGGGGTTGGACCCAAGATGAAGAAGGAGACTATTGAGCTATGTGTACTATGTTTTTGTTCTTAATGAAGGATCAATAAAAGAAGTACGGAGTTGTTTTTACTGCAAAGATTCGTGTGTCTGGTTCTCTTTCAGATTTGTGATTTCTTGTCATATCTTGTGTTTATTGCCTCAATTTCCATTTAAATTTTATGTCCTTCATTTCATTTTAGTAGTAAAATGATTCAAAATTCACTCTTAAGCAATGCTCTAGGTCTTTTGCTTTCTTTCTGAAATTAGATATGAAATTCATTTTGAGTGGTGATTTATATTTAATATGTGTTATCTTGCATGCTTCTACCACACTTTCATAAGCTTGATAATTTCAAAAACCTGCCTATATTGCGTTTGTTTTTTTAACTACTCTGTCACCATTATTGAACTTTGTAAGTTTAGTTCCAAACCCTTGACTCCATTGCCCAATGGTCTATCTTTGAATCTTGTTCAACCAACTTTATGAAATCCAAACCCTATCATTTACAAATCTGGCCATTGTGTTTCATCCCAAGATATTGTTGAAGTGATTGTAGGTAGAATACTTGCAGAGAGAGCCCTCTTTGACTAAAAGGGCCATCTTTCAGTCTAAAGTAGGTTTGAAGGTTACCTCTGTATTTTTCTCCCACATCCAAGGAAATTACGAAGTGCTAACATGTAATATCTCCAACAACCCCCCTGAACACTACTATGGGATAATGAAAAATGGTTCCTTGCAACTAAGGCCATGTTAGGTACCCATAAACAATGCAACTAATGAACACTAAAAATAAAGTGAGAAAAGAGGGAAAACCTCATGGGAAAAACCACCCCTCAAGGTACAATGCATCAAAAGAATAAAATACAATTGCTAAGCAAATATCTCCTTCACTCCAAGACGATCGCGCAAAGAGTGAAACTTCTACTCGGTGAAGGTCTTGGTGAAGATGTCAGCAGTTTTTTTAGAGGAAGGATGGAATTGCAGGTCAATGATCCTCTCATGGACTAGATCTCTGAATTAGTGCATATGGATCTCGATATGATTTGTCCATTTCCACTGCACTGGGTCTCTTCAAAACTTGAGAGTACTCTGGTTGTCACACCAAATGACAGTCAGTTTGTGGAACTAGATGCCCAACTCTGTAAGGAATTTATGTAGCCACAATGCATGGATGGTAGTGTTAATCACTCCTATGTACTCAGCATTGGCTAAAGATATAGCAATAGAATACTACTTCTTGATTGACCAGTAGATAGGCCTTGAAACCAAACTGAGAATCTATCTAGATATCGACTTGCGATCAGTGTTGTCGTCTGCCCAGTCAGAATCTGTGAATCCTATGAGATCCAACTTGCAACATGTTGCATGCTGGATCCCATAACTAATGGTGCCTTGAATGTACAGAAGGATATGTTTTTCATCCTTCCAGTGTAACTCATGTGGATCCTGCATGTACCTGGAGATAGCTCCCACTACATATGATAGGTCTCGTCGGGAGTAGGAGAGATACAAAAAAATTCCCACAAGTTGTCTGTAGAGAGTATTTTCAACCAGTGGAGCGTCCCCGTCATCCTCAAGTCTCACCCCAGATAGGAAGGGAGTAGAGGAAAACTTGCAGTATGTTATGTGTAATCTCTCCATGAGATCTCGAGCATACTTGGCATGGTATATCTTGATTCTTGAAGCATCATGACTATTCTCAATACCAAGGAAGTAATAGAGTGGACCCATGTCCATTATCAAGAACCTATCATGCATAATATATTTCACCCTAGCAATCGATGAAGTCGAGGAGCCAATGATCAAAAGATAATCCCCATATATAACTAGAATCACAAGTGAATTAGTAGTCCTAAGCACATAGACATTTGGATCAGATTTGTATCTCACAAAATTTTGGGACAACAGGTAGGAATCCATATTGGCATACCATGCTTTGGGCACCTGCTTGAGGTCATAGAGAGACTTCTTGAGCCTACAAAATAAATATCAATAATGTATGAATTTTAGGTGGTTTCTCCATGTAAATCTCATCTGAGAGATCTTCATAAAGAAATGTATTCTTCACATCCATCTGATGGACTTCCCATCCTCTAGTTGTCACAATAGAAAGGGCCAAAGGAATGGAATCCATATTCTCTACTTGAGAGAATGTCTCATCGTAGTATATGCCATGAACCTCTGGAAACTAGTCTTGCATTGTATATGCTAACATGTCCATACATTTCACTCTTGGTCCTATAGACCAATCTGCATTTGACAAGATTCCTTCCTGGAGGAAGTGAAACCAGATCCCAACTCTAGTTATCAAGGAGGGAGTTGTACTCCTCCTGCATGGATGTTTCCCAAAAGGCATTCCCTACAACCTCACCATAGGTCTGCGGGTATGAATACTGAGCCACATAATAGTTCATAGGAAACATGGGATCATTGGTTGTAAGTACACGAGGATTCTCCTTGAACTGAGATCGATTTCTTCTTATATAGGTTGGATTACCAACAAGATCTCTTGCATCCTGAAGAGTGGTTTGTGCCCGCGTGGGCCTCTACACTGTCTCCTCATCTACCTGTATTGATTGTGCATATGCATGTTCTGAATCCTCTAACTCTGTATCAGAACTTAGATCTGAAGTAGAGTCTAAATGTGCAGACTCATCATCTCGAACTGGTGGAAGGACAAAATCATATGCATGCAACTCTTGTGGATCATGAGAGATACGAAAATTGTGTTCAATGATAAGTTGGTATGTAGAGGGATCAATAAGTCTATATCCCTTCACACCATCTGGGTATCCAACAAAGATACATGCATTACACTGCGGATCTAGTGCTTTCCTCTTTTCAGAGAGAATCTAAGCCCATGCACATGATCCAAAGACACGGAAGTGGGTGAAATTTGGTTTGTTGTCGGTCCAAGCCTCGAAATGAGTCTAATCCTTGACATATCTGTGGGGGGATTTGTTTTGGATGTAGTTAGCATAGTTAAGTGCCTCATCCAAAATATTTTGAGGAAGTGATCATGCATGCAACTTGCAAGAGGCCATCTCCTTGAGAGATCTATTTTTCTTCTTAGTAACCCCATTTTGTTGTGGAGTATATGGTATTGTGTGTTGCAATTGTATCCCAGAATCAATACAAAGGTTCTGAATAGACATACTCACCCCCATCATCTGTATGGAGGGATTTGATATTTCTCCCTCGATGAGTCTCAACAAGTTCCTTCAATTATTTTAGGTCCTCAAATACCTCTGACTTTTTTCTGATAAAAAATACCCAAGTATAACATGAGTAATCATCCAAAAATGTAATCATGTACCTTTCCTTATGATGAAACCCCCCTACTCCCATGTAGGGCTACACGACCTCCTAATCAAAGGATCTTCGATTCTTGAGTCGAATGACTCTCTGAAACCTCAATGGTCTTGTTCTATGATTACACACACACCCTTTCGGATTGTTGGTGCAGGTTTAATGGCACCCGCAACCTTCCCTTTCATTTTCCTGCAAAATCTCAGAGAGTTGGGCAATAGCTCCTTTTCAGATAAGACCTCTCATGATATGACCTTGGGAGATGACCATGTGATTGCGGGCGTGGCCATAAGTGGTTTAAATTCAAACTAATTTTGGGCCCACAATGCTCCTCCATCCTCCATGTGTCCTCTTGATGAAACCATGGTTTGGATTGCAGCCCTCCCTCAATATTCTAAACTCCACGCAAATCTCGTCTCCGCAATGATATGGGATTGTAGATCTTGCAATCTTGACGATACTACCTGAAATGATGGTTCAAATCCATGTCTTCCAAATCCATGGGCCAGATATGTCCCTTTGATATCAATGGACGTGATCTCTTCGCAATTCTGGATTTCGGGGTTTTGAAATCTCAAACCCATTTCTCTTATGTACTCCAATCCCTCGGAGTTGACGATCTGTGAACACCTGTCCCATGAAATCAATGGTGTTGATCACTTCGGAACTCCATACTTAGGAGTTCTCAAACTTCAACCCTCTCCTTCTTTGGATTTTATCCAAAGACTCTAATCCACTGACGTGTGTCATCCTCGAATCAATGGTTGTGATCCCTTCATGTATCCATACTTTTCCACTCTCAACTTTTCTCTTCCCGTGAAGTATGCAGATTCCTGCCACGTGTCCTCTTGATATAATGATCGAGGATTACTTCAATAATTCACTCAGAGTGCATGGATCTATGCCACGTCTCTCCTAGATCCGACAGCTCTGAATCACTTTGGGTCTTCAAGGTTTGGAAGTCTCAATTCTCAACTGAAACTCCACAACAACTTTACTCGGAGCTCGCGATCTGTTGACAAGTATCCACATATAGATCGATGCCTCTTGGCTCTTTGGCTCTTCAGGCTTTGGGTGTTTCAACACTTTTACCTTTGCCTTCCTCTAGATATTTCGACCTATCGACAAGTGTCCTCTTGGATCCAGCGGTCCAAATTCACTCCGACCCTTTGGCTCTCCACGCTTCAGAAATATCAAGTTTCAAACTTACCTCCTCCTGGACTAATGGTGTCTGATGGCTCAGATCCACTCTGACGATATGACGCTTGAAGTTTACCCCGAACAATATGATGGCTCAGATCTATTCATTTGATCAGACAACTGAGATTCTACTTCGGGTTTCTAGCCCTTTGAGCTTAGGAAATCTCAGTTCTCAACCCTTGTTGAATTATCTATCTTGAGTGTGCGAAGCGCTAAGGCTCGTGCACCTTACTCTGATTAGACATTCTTTTATCTGTTTCACTATGATCCAGAGACCACTGTCCCTCCTGCTCCTAATCTTCTGATCTCTCTGACTTAGAAGATTTTCTAAGTTTTCAATGGTTTCAAACCTTTTCTCTTCCTACGAGTCCGACACTTGGATCTCGTCAACACTTATGAAAGTGTTGTCCCTTCTGAGCTCTGTCCTTAAAAGGATTTTTATTCCCCATGCACACTTTGTGTTCTCGTGATTTTGATAACTCAGATCGAAGGATTTATTGGAAATAAATTCTTCTCTCCCTTCCTGGCATTCCTCTGTTTTGGCTTCTTCGATGCTTGGTCACTCTTTGACACTATGCACACCTTGCACCTGGTCTAATTTTCCTTTGTTCTCCCTGAACTTATCTGAGTCACTCTGAGACTCAAATTGACGCACTCCTTACATTCAAGATGCACACCTTGCATACAAGTGTCAGAAGAGATACAATTGAAACTCATCCAGTTTTGTCACGAACTCATATAATCAACCTCTCGAACAATCATACATGAACGAAAATGAAAATAACCACACATGTAGAATATCACATGTTAAATGAACACAGTCCAAGGATTTGAGACAATTCTATCTGTTCTATTCATTCATGAAAATAAATTATATAGTAGTTCTTTTACTCTACTTTGTTCTACTGATCTCTCTGATCTTTGTCTCCTTCTCTCTTGATCATCATATATTATATTACAATGCAACAACAAACTATATAAGGACCGTCTCCACGAGCTCTCGTTGTCTTGTATGTAACTCATCCTATCAACTCTTAGCGGTTACCTATTATGGCCTATTACAATAACTAACAGTTATTGCCAGATAAGAGTCAACACTCCATATTTGCAACCCCTTCCAGTCCTATACGACTTTACAAACACAGCATATTTAAAAATGTTGTTTTCGAAAATATCTCAACAACTCAATTTAATTTTGAGTTAATTTCTAATTTGAAACTCTATCATGTTGAGATGTCGTTCCTTTGCCTCCATGCTTTCTTTTTTACTTTGAAGGCGATGCTCCTGCATCATACTCCTCTAGTTAAAATTTTCATGGATTCGTGTCCATGAGCTCCTGCACTATCTTTCCATGCTTCAAAATATCAGGCTCTGTGACCTAACTTTCATATTCCATTGGATGATCTTTCCACTTCACTAAGTACTCGGGATATGTCTTTCTCTTGGTCTTCTTTCCATCTCTTTGTTAAATGATTTTCTCCATATGAGGTTTTTCTGTTGTGGGCAATTGTTCTTCCCACTAAACTTATTTCCAATCATCTAGTTCTGTTGCCTCATCTCTCCTGTAAGGATATAGGTCTACAACATTGAATATCAGTGATATCCCAACATTGTCTGGAAACTCAAATTCATAAGCATTGGTTGCGAATTTTCTGAGCATGATACACGGTCCTATCTTCTTCATCTTCAATTTTCTATATGTTCCCCTTGGGAACCTCTCCTTTCTCAAATGAACTAAAACTTCATCTCCAACTTCGAATTGAACTTCTCTCCTCTTTGGATCAAATATGCTCTTGTATCTCTAGTTGTTGTCTTGTAGCTGCTCTCTTACTCTGTCATGGAGTTTCTACATTTCTATTGAAAAATATTCTACTCCAGCACTTCTGAACTCATCTTGATTCAAATATCTCAACTCTGTAATCCCTCTTGGTTGTATACCATACACAATTTCAAATGGACTTTTTGTAGTGCTCATGTTCACTGAATTGTTGAATGAAAACTATGCTTATGCCAGAATCTGATACCATTAACAACCTTGCTCAGAGACTAAAGTTCTCAACAAGTTTCCCAGACTCTTGTTCACTACTTCAGGTTGTCAATCTGTCTATGGGTGATATTTTGAACTAAAGGGTAAGTTCATCCCAGGCCTTTTCCATAGAGTCCTCCAAAAGTGTCCTACAAATTTGGTGTCCCTGTCTGAGACTATGCTCCTCGGAAATCCATGTAGTCTCACCACTTCTCTGAAAAACAAATTGGCTATGTGTGTAGCATCATTTTTCTTCTGGCATGGTATGAAATGTGCCATTTTTGAAAATTTGTCCACCACAACAAATATGGAATCGCTCCCTTTTTGGGTTCTAGGCAATCCCAAAACAAAATCCATACCAATTGCATCCCACGACCTCTCGGGAATTGGTAATGGCTGATACAAACTAGTGTTTTGTTGTCTTCCTTTTGAATACTAAAAAATTATGCATTTGTTCACAAACCTTTTCACTTCTTCTCTCATGCTCGGCCAATAATATGAATTGCAAATGTCTTATTGTGACCAAAATGTCTAGCTAATCCTCCGTTGTGTTTCTCTTTCAGCGGGTTATCTCTCATTGAGAATTTTGTTATGCATAATTGGCTTCCCTTGAATAGTAATCCATCTTGGATCAAATATTCAGTCCATGGGCTTTTGTCTCCCAATAAAGGATTCTTGCATGCCTCATAAGCTTACTTAAAATCTGCATCTTCTAGGTACATCTCCTTGAATTCTTGTACAATTAAACTCCTCCTACTCAAAGCATCTGCAACTTTGTTAGCAGTTCTAGCAATGTGCTTAATAACAAAAGTAAAATTTTGCATAAATTCTACCGATTTCTCATGTTTCTAATTCAACTTTTTTTTCCTAGTAATAAATTGCAAAGCTTGATTATAACTATACAAGACAAATTCTTTAGGAATTAGATAGTGTCTCTACTTCTTCAAAGCTTGAATCACTGCATAAAATTCTTTGTCATATGTGGAATACTTATGCTTGGTGTAATTCAAATTCTCACTGAAATAAGCAAATGGCCTATTGTCCTGACTCAAGACTACTCCAATAGCTAATCCACCTGCATCACATCTCACTTGAAATGTTTTTCCAAAGTATGGTAAGACCAGAATTGGTTGTTCTGTGATTTTCTCCTTCAAAACTTTGAAACTCTTTTCAACTTCCTCTGTCCATTTAAAATACTTGTGTTTATTCTTCACAGTGTCCAGCATGGGCACACTATGACGTATCCACTATACGAAAAGTTCAAATTTTCGTAAGAGAGAGTATGCAAGAGAAGGAGCCGAGACCTTGTTACAGGCCGTGCTCAGGGACACCTTGCAAAACAGGCATTTTCCATTTAATACAAGGGCAATAGTTTTTCCTGCATATTTTCTATGTTGAATGAATGTATGTGCGTATGTGAAGACTCCGCAAGGAGTGCAGAAGTCACAGAAATATTTGAAGGGTTCGGTGTTCCCTGAAGCTTGGGAGAAGCAGCGTTCATATACGCGCAGATGAGATTCAATGTTATAGAATTCATAGAGGAAAGAAGGCAAAGGTTGAGGCCTTTGAACATTTCGAATTCTTCCAAGTGTTGGGAGAAAAGTGCCAAATCTCAAAAGGAGCAACAACTATCGTCGGATCAGCCGAGAAGATCTGGACTATGGATTCGTGTCCAAGAGCTCGAGGTTTAAACCCTTGTAAGAAGAGCGAAAGTCTCGAAGGAGAATCATATCGAGAATTTGGCATTCAGGAGTTCGGAGCCTGGAGGACGAGAGTTCAGGCCCTCAACATTAGCAATCGCGAAAGGGTGAATTAGATCTGAGTCATCTATCTGCGGGAGGACGCGTGTCGCGGAATCATCTGTTTCAGATATTCGGGCATCGGGACTCACAGAGGTGAACATCTTGACTTTGCGAGTAGTGAAGTCTCGAAGAAATCTGAGTCGTCCATTGAAAAGAGGACACGTGTCATGAGATCACCCATATTGAGGATTCAAATATCTAAGGTTAGAGAAGGAAGTCCTTCAAATTTTCTAGTGGAAAATTTGTCAAGAGATCAGGACCGTCCCTCTAAGGAGGACAGGTGGCAGCAATCGTGGGGTCAGCTAAGTGTCGAAGAAGTCTGAGTGCAGGCTTCATGAACTCAGAGGATCGCAAGGTGAGAGCCCAAGGAATAGATGCACCAAGTCGCGAGTGGCGAAGTTGCGAGGAGCGGAGACAGCCATAGGATCCAGGTCACGGAGGATCATTGAATCAGAGCCTCATCCCACGTATCATGCACTTAGAGGTTCATAGGTTAGGAGAACCTCTTCTCGACTGCAGAAGTCATGAAGTGCCAAGAGTCGAGGCGCGAGTGTGGACACGTGGCAGAACCACAAGGTGGGGCCCGCGTGGTTGACAGATGGATACGCGTCGCCTGGAGAAAGGATCCATCACTTCGTTGACTTCTCACGTCTCGTGGATTCGCGGAGTAAGGGCATGAGAACTCAACCCTTCGACTTACAAAGTCATGAGTAGTGAGCTCGCAAGAAGGAAATTTAATGTCGCTTCTCGGGGGTTCGTAAAGGGAAGGTGCCAAGGTTGGACACTGAAACTGGCGAGAGTGTGATTAGCGAGAGGTGCTAGTGTTAAGCCTAGCCAGTGGTCACACAAGGAAGGTGCTGATAGAGAGGGAGCTATACCCATTTTTTGATCTTGGGTATCGTGAAATTGGAAAGGAGGAGTCAAGAGGTTTGACTCACAAACTCGTGAGATTGCGAGTTGCGACAACCGCCTCTGCAATTGGGCCTTGGTGATAGCTTTGTGGTCACTCGAAGGAGGTGGATCTCGCGCCTAGTGTTGTACGCACAGGGGATATTCCCAAAAGGTAAGGAAGTGGTCTTGAAAGGGTGCCTTCATGAGGAAATCTATCCAAGGCATCAAGTAGGACAAACACAAAAACAAATCTCCTGAGAACAGACCAGAAAGTCTGTATTAGTTCATCGTACATATACATATAAATATACACATAATCCATACATGGTCCTTCCAATAAAACATACAACCATCATTTCTGATCAAAACACCCTGCAAACAGTCTTACACTGAAACCATTCATAATTTCACAGACTATGAACATACAGGTCAGCATATAAATTTCAAGATACAAGGTATAACATTTATCATAAAAACACCAGGTGATGCAACTGCTGAGAGGGGTGCTCGTTTCCACTCAATCGTAGGCTCAGTGACTCCCAATGGATTTACCACTAGCCACCCCCGAGCTGAGACCACGATGTTGTGAGACTGCCTCTCTATTTTCCAGTGACTGAGAATGAAGGTTCGTCTCCTCTTATCTATTATCACTCACTCTTCCTCTTTCCCTCATGTTTACCCCCAATTGCACACTCCTCCTGCCTCTTTCTCCTTTCGGCGAGGTTGCGTGTGGCACAATTTTCCTCGCGGTGGTCAGATTTGAGGGCTCTACAGATGGGAGGTTCACCCCCATCCCTCATTACTCGTGAGGATCCATTTACCTACCAATCCTGGCGAGTCGTTTAATTCGGGGCCAGCGAGCCACTCTTGGTTCTCTGGGCCAGTGAAGTCCAAATACGGTATTCATTTCAGTGGAAGTTAACGCCACCATTCTAGGTGCCTTCCACCACCTTTCTTCAACCATTGTGGTCTCTTTTTCAGTACACCCCCCCCCCTCCCTCTCATCAGTTCTGCAATATATACATTCATAATATTATTTGCGTTCATTGACCTTTTTCACAAGGTCCATTCACATCACACATTCACATTTCTGAGTTTGCCACAATACTTGGCCAGTATAGTTATTTTTACAGACTAGGGGAAACAGGTGTGTTACAATTCCCTCCCCCTTAAAGGAACATCGTCCTCGATGTTCTATCTATCAATTTGACATGCATGTAAATATGTAAACAAAATCGGATATGCCCATTTCATGGCATCCTCCATTTCCCATGTAGCCTCATCTGGGCCAAAATGCTTCCACTACACCTTGACCTGTGCAATGGTTCGGTTCCGGAGTGGGGTTTCCTTTCTGTCCAGTATGCATTGAGGTTCTAGTAGAAATTCTCCCTCCGGTTCCACCTGGATCACAAACCAGTCAATTATATGGTTAGCATCATGTACATATTTCTTTAATAATGAAACATGGAAAACATTATGTTCTTTTACTATGGGAGGAAGTGCTAGCCTATAGGCTACAGGTCCCACTCTGTCTAGAACCTCAAAGGGTCCACAATACCGAGGTGCCAACTTGGCACAAGCTCCCATTTTCAAGGAACTTTTCCTAGGCCTAACTCTAAGATATACATGATGTCCCACTTTGAACTCTCTTGGAGTTCTCTTTTGGTCAGCATAACTTTTCTGTCGGTTCTAAGCGACCTTCAGGTTTTGTTTTATCTAAGTCACTTGTTGTTCCATTTCTTTCAACATGTCAGGTCCAAAAGAGACCCTGTTTATGGGAATACTCCAACTGACAGGAGTGTTGCACGGTCTACCATAGAGGACTTCAAAGGGACTCATCTTTAAGGATGTTTGGTAGCCATTGTTGTAGGTGAATTCTACTAGTGGCAGGTAGTCTTCCCACTTCTTGGGTTGATGTATTACATGCATTCTTAGCATGTCTTCAAGTATTTGGTTCACTCTTTCTGTCTGACTGTTAGTTTGAGGGTGATAGGCGGTGCTAAATAGCAACTTGGTCTCTAAACCCGCCATCAGTTATTTCCAAAAGTTGGAAGTGAACTTCATGTCTCTGTCAGACATGATTTCCTTTGGCATGCCATGTAGTCTGAATATCTCCTTCATGAATACCTGGGTGATATCCAATGCCTTGCAAGTCAATTTGACGGGGATGAAATGAGTAGACTTTCTCAATTTATCCACCACTACCATGATGGCGTCATTATATTTGGTCGAGGACGGTAATCCGATGATGAAATCCATGGAGATGGTTTCCCACTTCCATTCTAGGATTGGTAGAGGTTGCAATAACCCTGTTGGGTGTCGGCGTTCTGCTTTAACCTGTTGGCACTCTATGCATTTGGCCAAATACTCGGCAATGTCTTTCTTCATTCCAAGCCAATAGAATTGTTTCCTGGTGGCCGTGATCACTTTCTAGTATCCTGGATGACCAAAATAGGATCTTTTATGTAGTTCATCCAGTATGAACCTCTTCAAGTCGTCACAATCTAGAATATAAAATTTTCTCCTGTAAGTGAGTAGACCTCCTTCGGTCATCTGGTAGCCTTCATATTTTACTCCAGTGGGTTCTTGTTGTAGGTACACGATTACGGTCTGGACGAAGGGATATGTTTCTTGTGCATTTCTAACTCTTTCTTTGACATCCGTCTCACAGGTGCTCACCGCTGCCAGGTGAATTGTTTTCATACTTCTGCTAAGGGCATCCGCCACCCTATTTTCTTTTCCTTTAATATTTTTGATTTCAAAATCAAACTCGCGAAGGAGGGCCATCTACCTCGCTTGTCTAGCGTTGAGATTTGGTTGATCAAACAGATATTGAAATCCATGGTGATCTATCATAAGTACAAATTTTCTTCCCAGTAGGTAATGCCTCCATATTTTCAAAGCATGCACTATGGCAGCCAACTCTAGATCATGGGTCACATAGTTGACTTTGTGCTCATTCAATTTTTTGGATTCATAGTAGACCACACTTCCTTCCTGCATAACGAATCCTCTGAGCCCTTCCTTACAGGCATCTCTTCACATGAGGAAGTCATCTTCGGGGTTGGCGATCTTCAACACGGGTGCATGGGTCAGTAAATGTTTCAGGTTTTGAAATCTTTCTTCACATTTCTGTGCCCACAAGAATTTTGTCCCCTTCTTCTAGAGGGCATTGATTGGACAACCAATCTTATAGAATCCTTTTATAAATCTCCTATAGTATCATGTTAATCCCATAAAGGATCTGATATCCGAAACATCCTTTGGGGTAGGCCATTCCATGATAGACTTGATTTTGTCAGGGTCTACTGCTACTCCTTCTTCGGATAGAACATGGCCTAAGTAATGTATTTGCTTCTTGAAGAAGTCACATTTGCTGAATTTGGCATAGAGTTGATGTTCTCTTAGCACTTGCAGCACAAGTTCAAGATTCTCTTCATGCTCTTTTCTGTTCTTGGAGTAAATTAATATATCGTCAATAAAAATAAGCACAAATTTGTCTAGGAATTTGTTGAGTACATTTTTCATCAAGCACATAAAAGTGGCAGGGGCATTGGTCAACCCAAATGGCACTACCACAAACTCATAGTGACCATACCTCGTCCGGAAGGCAGTTTTATGGACGTCTTCACCTTTGATTCGGACTTGATGGTATCCTGACCTCAAGTCAATCTTTGAGAAAATAGACACACCCCCCAATTGGTTGAATAGGTCATCGATCCTGGGCAAGGGGTACTTGTTCTTGATGGTTACCTTATTGAGTTGTCTATAATCTATACATAGTCTAAGGGTACCGTCCTTCTTTTTCACAAATAGGACTAGTGCTCCCCATGGAGACACGCTGGGTCGAATATAACCTTTATCCATCATTTATTATAATTGCAATTTGAGTTCAACTAAATCGGGTGTGCTCATTTGATAGGGTGTCATAGACACCGGCACCACTCCCAGTGCAAGTTCTATCGAGAAGTCTATGTCCCTTCTCGGAGGTAGACCCTGTACCTCTTTCGGAAATACAACTATGTATTCTCTCAGGGTAGGGTGATCGTCAGGGCTTAGTTTGTCACCTTCGATTGTTTTCAACACCTATCTTGCATATAGGGAACATCCCTTTAGGAAATGCTTTCTCATTTGTAGAGTTGATATTTGTCTTACTGAGACAGGTTTTCGGATTCCTTGAAGGGTTATATTTTTCCCTTCTTTACTTACACATTCTAAGGTTTTATGGTAACAGTCCAATCTGGCTTTATGGGCGGCTAGCCAATCCATACCAATAAACATATCATACGATCCCAGGGGTAATAATTTAAGGGTTGCTTGGGTGGGGAATCTACCCATCATCAATTAGCAGGCTGGTATAACCTTTGTCACCCTTCTTTTGGTGCCAGTGGTTAACTGTACCAACCATGGCTTCATATGTTTTTGTGACTGTAGTTTACACTTATCAACATAATTAGGGGCTATATAACTCAAATTTGAACCAGGTTCAATCAAAATAGACACTAGATGGTTGGAAATCATACCTTCTATTTCCACCACTAAATCTTGGTGGTCAGCGTGGTTATTATCCAAGGCTGCATAAATTTGCGGCACACTCCTGGCCACATCATTGATGGTAGTAGCTTCCTAGATGTTATAAACCCTCCGACTATTCTGTTGTCAATGTGGAAAGTCTCTCAATAGATGTTATTCCCCACAACCCTAGCATTTCAAAGGTTCTCTCTTTGGGTTATCAGTCTTCACCGATATGGGTCCAAATGTTTTATTTCCGCTCAAAGAGGGAAAATTCTGTTGGTGCATACTCCGGGCTGGGAAGCTCATTCTTGGGTTCTTCTTATAGTTCTTAAATCCTGGGGATTTAATCCCCTTTTTCTGAAATCTTGAACTATTCTTCTATTTCCATCCTTTGCGAGGTTCTACTCGATGCCCAAATTGTTCATGACAATAGGTTGTTTTTCGAATAGTGCCTTCTAGAGTCTTTGGCTCATCAAATTCAATTATATTCCGATAGTCCTTAGGTAGTCCACTGATGAAGTGTTGTACCTTTTCCTTTTCCACCTTGATATAGGGTACATACCTCAACAAATCAAGGAATTTGTTGACATACTCTTCTATAGTGAGTTGTCCCAGTTTGAGTTCATAAAACTCTTTAGTCTTTTCGTCGAAATATTTTTCCGACAGATACTTCTTCCGGAAGTATTTCTCAAACCATTCCCAAGATAGGTCATCTTCGCGAACACCTTTCATATTCTTAAGGTATTCCCACCAAATGGAATCCTTTCCGTTCAAGTTGAAGGTGGCCACTCGGGCCTTCATATTTTCTGAAAATTCGTGGACTCTGGAATACTTCTTTATCCCAAGCAGCCAGGCCTCTGCTTCCTCTCCATTATTTATTTCACCATCGAAGGAGGGTGGTTTGGATTTTCTGAATTCTTTGAATTTACAACCTTTGGAAGGCTTTTGCTTCTTCTATTTCTTTTGGGAATAGGAACTAGTTCTCATGCTAGAAGAGCCCTCTGAATCACCAGCTTCCTTCTCAGAGGAATCATCCAACACTTGTCATTTACCTCTAGGGTGGACCTTTTTCGAGGTGCTCCTCTCAGTGTGGGCACTGATATGACCATGTTTATGAGTTTCCAGTTCATGTTGCATTTGTCTTTGTAGATCAGATAAGATCTGCATTAAAACCGTGTTAATTTCTGTCTGTTTTTCCTGTTCTTTCATCATCCTTTCATTGTCAGCCTTGCAGATTTGTAATTCAACCATGAGACTCTTCACAACCTTGGCTAGATATGGAGGGGTCCCTACTACCCTCCTTTCGTTAGACTCTTCGTCTCTATTGTGGGAGCCCTCTCCCACTTCATGGTGATTCACCATACTATGCGTTGATAATTTCCTACGATTGATCTTCCGCTTGCGTGCAAAAGGAAAACCGTTGGTTATTAGTCAATATTTATATTTATATATAACCAGTACATAATTCATATTTTCACATGTACTCACACAATACGGGTTCTTCATTCTTAACTTCGTCTTTTAATCAGGAAGGTTAAGACAGGGGGTCACTCTTTTTTAGGAGTGTTTCGAATGGAGCTTCCGCGCAATTCGTTCATGAGCCCAAGCAGGCCAAGTGTTGTAACCATGCTCTGATACCAATTTGTGACATATCCACTATATGAAATGTTCAAATTTTTGTAAGAGAGAGTATGCAAGAGAAGGAGCTGAGACCTTGTTATAGGTCATGCTCAAGAACACCTTGCAAAATAGGCATTTGCCATTTAATACAAGGACAGTAGTTTTTCCTGCATATTTTTTGTGTTGAATGAATGTCTGTGCATATGCGAAGACTCTGCAAGGAGTGCAGAAGTCACAGAACTCTTTGAAGGGTTCAAGGTTCCCTGAATCTCAAGAGAAGCAGCGTTCATATATGTGTAGACGAGATTCAATGTTATAGAATTCACAAAGGAAAGAAGGAAAAGTTCGAGGCCTTTGAACATTTGGAATTATTCCAAGTGTTGGGAGAAAAGAGCCAAAGCTCAAAAGGAGCAACAACTATCGTTGGATCAGCTGAGAAGATTTGGACTGTGGATTTGTTTCCAGGAGCTCGAGGTTTAAACCCTCGTAAGTAGAGTGAAAGTCCCGAAGGAGAATTGTATCAGGAATTCAGCGTTCGAAAGTTCAGAGTCCGAAGGACAAGAGTTCAGGCCCTTGACATCAGCAATTGTGAAAGGGAGAATTAGATCTGATCCATCCATCTGCGGGAGGACGCGTGTCGCGGAATTGTCTGTTTCAGAGATTCGGGCACCCGGACTCACAAAGGTGAACATCTTGACTTCGCGAGTAGCGAAGTCCCGAAGAAATCTGAGTTGTCCATTGAAAAGAGGACATGTGTCACGAAATCACCCATATCGGGGATTCAGACATCAGAGGACAGAGAAGGAAGTCCTTCAACTTCGCTAGTGGCGAAGTTGCGAAGAGATCAGGACCGTCCCTCTGAGGAGGATAGGTGGCAACAATTGCGGGGTCGTCTAAGTGCCAAAGAAGTCTGAGTGCAGGCTTTGTGAACTCGAAGGTTCGCAAGGTGAGAGCCCAAGGATTGGATGCACCAAGTCGTGAGTGGCGAAGTCGCGAGGAGCGGAGACAGCCGTAGGATCCAAGTCGCGGAGGACCATTGAATCAGAGCCTCATCACACGTATCACACACTCAGAGGTTGAGAGAACCTCTTCTCAACTGCAGAAGTTGCAAAGTGTCAAGAGCCGAGGCATGAGTGTGGATACATGGCAGAACCACAAGGTGGGGCCCACATGGTTGATAGGTGGATATGCGTCACCTGGAGAAAGGAGCCATCACTTCGTTGACTTCTCGCGTCTCGGGGATTCGTGGAGTAAGGGAATGAGAACTCAACCCTTCGACTTACAAAGTCACGAGTAGTGAGATCGCAAGAAGGAAAGTTAATGTTGCTTCTTGGGGGTTCGTGAAGGGAAGGTGCCAAGGTTGGATGCTGAAAATCAGGAGAGTGCGATTAGCGAGAGGTGCTAGTGTTAATCCTAGCTGGTGGTCATGAAAGGAAGGTGCTGACAGAGAGGGAGCTATACCCATTTTGTGATCTCGAGTATCGCGGAATTGGAAAGGAGGAGTCGAGAGTTTTGACTCTGAACTCGCGAGATTACAAGTTGTGACAAGCGCCTCTAGAATTGGGCCTTGGTGATAGCACTGTGATCGCTCGAAGGAGGTGGAGCTCGCACCTAGTATTGTTCGCACAGGGGAGCTTCCCGAAAGGTAAGGAAGTGGTCTCGAAAGGGTGCCTTCATGAGGAAATATATCCAAGGCATCAGGTAGGACAAACATCGGAACAAATCTCCCAAGAGCAGACTAGAAAGTTTGTATTAGTTCATCATATATATATATATAAATATAAACATAAGCCATACGTGGTCCTTCCAATTAAACATGCAGCCATCATTTCTGATCAAAAAACCCTGTAGACAGTCTTACACTGAAACCATTCATAATTTCATAGACTATGAACATACAGGTCAACATATAAATTTCAAGATACAAGGTATAACACTTATCAGAAAAACACCAAGTGATGCAACTGCTAAGAGGTGTGCTCGTTTCCATCCAACCGTAGGCTCAGCAACTCCCAATGGATTTACCACTAGCCACCCTCGAGCTGAGACCACGATGTTGTGAGACTATGTCTATGTTTTCCCATGACCGAGAACGAAGGTTCGTCTCCTCTTCTCTACTATCACTCACTCTTCCTCTTTCCCTCACGTCTACCCCCGATCGCACACTCCTCGTGCCTCTTTCTCCTTTCGGCAAGGTTGCATGTGGCACGATTTTCCTCACGGTGGTCGATTCTGAGGGCTCTATGGATGGGTGGTTCACCCCCATCCCTCATTACTCATGAGGAGCCATTTACCTACCAATCCTGGCGATTCGTTTAATTCGGGGCCAGCGAGCCGCTCTTGGTTCTCCGGGCCAGTGAAGTCCAAATACGATATTGGTTTCGGTGGAAGTTAACGCCACCATTCTAGGTGCCTTCCACCACCTTTCTTCAGCCATCGTGGTCTCTTTTTCAGTACACCCCCCCCTCTCAGCAGTCCTGCAATATATACATTCATAATATTATTTACATTCATTGACCTTTTTCACAAGGTCCATTAACATCACACGTTCACATTTCCAATTTTGCCACAATACTTGGCCAGTATAGTTATTTTTACAGACTGGGGGAAACAGGGGTGTTACA
This sequence comes from Picea engelmannii, assembly GCA_009831015.1. NCBI lineage: Eukaryota > Viridiplantae > Streptophyta > Pinopsida > Pinales > Pinaceae > Picea > Picea engelmannii. The sequence goes on along the minus strand of ML777432.1, from coordinate 483,060 downwards.
CACACATATACCACTGAAATTTCTGATAAACTTTCTATAAAAGCTTGCTAATCCATGAAAACTTCTAACCTTGAATATGTTGCTTGGCAATGGCCATTCTCTGATTGCTCTCACATTTTCTGGGTCCATCTTCAATTCATTTGAAGAGATCACAAAACCCAAATATATGAGTTATGTCTTCATAAAAGAACTTTTCTTTAGATTTATCAGTAATTTCTCTTGCTGCAATTTTTCCATCACTGATGTTAGATGTATTAAGTGTTCTCTCCTTGTCTTACTGAAGATTATTATGCCATCTAGATATACTATGACAAATTTTCCTATGAAGCCTTTCAATACTTCATTCATCAATCTCATAAATGTGTTTGGTGCATTTGTCAACCCAAATGGCATGACCAGCCATTCAAACAATCCTTCATTTGTCTTGAATGTTGTTTTCCATTAATCTCCCTCTCTCATTCTTATTTGATTATATCCACTCTTCAAGTCTATCTTGGAAAAATACCTTGCTCCACTCAAACAATCCATCAAATCATCCATCCTTGGTAAAGGGAATCTATACCTAATGGTTATAGTGTTGATGGCTTGGGAATCTATACACATTCTCCATCCTCCATCCTTCTTTGGACTTAACACAGTTGGTATTGCGCATGGGCTTAGTATTTCCCTGACTAAACCTTTATCCAACAACTCTTGGACTTGATTTTTGACTTCCTCATTCTCTCTAGGTGTCAACCTATAAGCCGGTTTGTTTGGTAAACTAGCTCCTGGAATAAGGTCAATATGATGGCTTATACTCCTAATGGGTGGCAATGAGTGAGGTAACTCATCCACTACTATGTCAGCAAAGTTTTCTAACAGTTCTTGGATTTATTTAGGCAAATCTTCCACAGAATTATTTGTAAGGATAACTCTAGGCTTCCTCACTACATCAAATTGCATTTCTTTCTCCTTCTTGACTTCATTCAAGAGTTCCTTCCCACTCATGAGAAGTATGCTTGAACTAGATTCCCTCTTTTTCTCTTTGTATTCAATTGGTAATAACATATGTGTCCTACCATTATTTTCTAGGGTATAAGTATTTTTTCTTCCATCATGAATAATTTTTTGGTCAAATTGCCATGGTCTCCCCACTAAAATATGACATACATCCATAGGAATTACATCACATAGTATTTCATCCCTATAACCTCCTATTTTAAATTCAACTTGGCATTGTTCACTTACCATTACTTGATGTCCTTTCTGCAACCATGATACCTTGTATGGGTTTGGATGTGCGGTTGTCTTCAACTCTAGCTTCTCCACCATCTCTGTGGATACTAGATTTTCATTGCTCCCATTGTCTATGATTACCTTGCAAACCTTGTCTTTCACCTGGAAAGCAGTTCTGAATAGACTTGTTCATTGAACTAGTTCTTCTACATCCTTCTCTGGTTTAAGAAGAATCTTCTTCATCATGAGGTTCCTTCCTCCTTCTGTTGTTTCTACTTCCACATGTTTATGTGCTTCAGTAATGTGTGCTTCACCACCTCCTTCTTTATTTCTCTCAGGACATTACCAAGACTTGTGCCCTGATTTTCCATACGTATAGCATCTAACTTCGCCTCCTCTGGCTCTTCCTCTTCCTCTTCCTCTTCCTCTGGAAAAAGAGCTTCTTCCTCCATGATGTCCTTATTTAGAACTTCCACCTTTCTCATGGTGACTATGTTGTTTTTTAGCTTCATGCTTCGGCTTCTGGAACTTCTCTATGTTGGTTTCCTTACCTCTGCTTGAGCTTCCTCCTCTGTTTTGTTTGCTTTGCTTCCTAGACAATTTCTCTTCAACTTTCAAGGTTGCTTGATAAGCATCCTCGACTTTACCGATAGACATCATGTTCATCTCCTCTTGTATTTCATATCTTAGCCCATTGATGTATCTGGTTGTCTTTTCATCTTCATTCTCTTTTTATCCAGCCCTGATGTTCAGTCTATAAAATTCCTCAGTGTACTCCTTCACTGATAAGATCTTATGTCTCAGATTCTGCAATCTCTTGAACATATTGATTTGATAGCCCTTTGGGATAAATTTGTCTTTCAACTTAGCTACCATCCTATCCCAGCTTTTAAATTCCTGCTTACCACTACTCCTACATTCATATTGCACTTCGTCCCACCATAGTGTTGCATGACCCTTCAGTCTTTTCATTGCATGCTTCACCATCTTGTCTTCTTTGACATCTTCATAATCGAATTATTTGTCCATAGAACATACCAAATCTAACAATTATTCAACTTCTAAATTGCCTTCATACATTGGTACCTTTATTCTTGCTATGGCTCCTATCTTTGAAACAGATTTTATTAAGCGATCTTGTGCAGCATCCTCTGCTACATTTTCTTCGACCTCTTCTTCTTTGCTCTCAACTTCACTGATATCTCAAGCGTATGGTTCTCTTGTTGTGGTGGGAAATCCCTCTATGGACTAGCATTTAGGGTTAAATTATGCATGCAGAAAAACCTAAAGAATCCTACTTTCTACCGTCGTCCTGTCCCTAATCCCCATTGTATTTAAGAAAATATGTTGTTTAAGTGAGCGTACCTTGTTTCAGACATTTTATGTTGATCCTTCTTCCTGCTTGATAGCTCTCTGACTGCAGCTCTCCTCCCAAGGCTGACCTGCATTTACACAAGATACACAACAAACTCTACATGCATTTGACCTACAGATTAATGGGTTAGAGATTCAAATATGTATGCAATAAACTATGAACACTTCATATGGCGGGACATGAAAAATATTTCTTTATTACCAATGTTAACAAGTCAACTTACAATGACAAATCTGGCCACTGCTCCTCAAACCTGGTCCTAGGCTCCTCTTCAACTATCCTCCAACTTCTTTTCTCTATATCTCTTCTTGCACAAGGATGACTAAAGGGTTGGGACAAAGGGAATGTGCAAATGGGTATAGTTTCTTTACTATGATTCTCCTCCTTCCAAATGGGACCCCTAACCCTTCTTTTATAGGATAGAAGAAGCTAGGTATTTGGTCGAACCCTCGGCCATGGATGGCTGGAAGGTTTAGTTAACTCACCCAAAGTTGTGTGTTCCATCAACAACTTTCCTTTTTCCGTGCTTTTGTAGGTACACGCGGGTTGTTTTGGGTCAGATAGCGTGTACACGCGTGCAGTAATGGAGTAGGGCATGTGGGCCTTTATAAAAGAGGTTTTTAAGAAGATTTTTTCAGCAGTGCTTTGGCAAAGAAGGAATCTGAGATGGCCTAATGCCAGGTAAGCATGTCTAGTGAAAATTAGGGTTATAACATATGCCCCATAATGTGTAAGGTCAGAAGAGCATCTGATGGCCGAAATACATTAACAGTCTTCACCGATGTGTTGAACAAGTGAGCCTAGGGACCAAGAATCGGGAGGTGCCATCTACAAAATAACAATTGTCTCACCAAGACGGGCATACCCATGCTCGGTATAAAATAAAATCATGGCTACCAATCAAATACACTGTAGATCCATGTCATAAAGCTATATAAAGTGTATCCATGAACAATACACAGCGGAGCTACATCTCGAAATCAAAAAGATATACATGTAGAGTATCCATTTTATTAGAAGTTGCTAAGGCATGATGGTTGGAGATAAGGTCTTTAGAGCTCGAGCAACAACTTCAAAATATTCAAAACTCAGGTAGGAGTGTAGTATGAGTGTATTACTTCACTACCCAGAGGTCTTCGACAGCTCGTTGGTCATGGACTAGAGAATCTTGATGATCATACTGAAGGCTTCATTTATTTTGAACAAAGACTTGATTGGACATTCAGGATGGTCGGGTATGAGGGCAAGAGAAAAATTGTAGAGGGGAAAAATCAGGCTTGGTAAAAACTTCCCTTGGACAACAGCACGACAAATGATGAGACTCAAGAAGCATGGAATTATTCATAATTTTAAGAGGTAGGAGGCAACACAAACTCTCCATATGTTTAGAAGAATAACCAAACGGAGGAGGACACATCTCTATGTAGTGAGAATAGCTTCCTAAGGTCATATTAAATCCTAGAGTTTGATGAACAAACGGACATATGTGCTTTATCCAAGGGCGACTCATTATGCTGAAAATAAAGAAAATACTTTTCCCTTCCTCTTTTTGGGGTATATTTGATTTTTTTTGTCTTTTTCAATAATTTTGGAAAAAGAATAAAAGAATGTTATGTTACAAAGGAGGATCGAGTGTCGCAAACATACTAGTTCCAAGTGCACGAAACACAGGGATGCTCAGGGAAAAGGGACCTATGCAAGAAAAGGACACTCGGGAAAAATCCTCCAGGGGCCAAAGGTGTCAAGACGCAGAGGAAAAGTGCTACAAGGCTTGCATATAAGGTATGTTTCAGATGGTTCAGTTGAGAGCAACATGGAGTTGGCTTTTAGACCAAAGACGCAGTTATGAAAACGCGGTTAACAAAACACACAATGGTAACGTCCTTCGATGTAAGTTTAACGAGCCCAGAGAAGGTAAGATCGGTGGTTTTTCATATTAAGAAAGTATGAAAAAACATAAAAGGAGACTACAGTGGGGTACCTTTTTTGAAGGTAGTCTAGTTGATTCGAAAAAGGGGTAAACTAGCACCGACAAGACGTTTATTCAAAACCATTTTAACGAGTGTGATAAAAACAAGATCACTCGACCATTTTTTCATTTTTAAGGAGTCTGAAAAAAGATTAACTATGGACTCGTTCAGGAATGTTCTTTTGGACCAGTTTAACGAGTGTGAGAGAATAAGGTCACTTGAAAATCTTTTCAATTTTAAGGAGTCTGAAAAGATCTTAACTATGGACTCTGTGGGGGTTCCTTTTTCGTAAATTTAGTCCCCCGGGCCCGAAAAAGGGTTTAAATGATACCTGAGAGTACTCTTCTAGAGAACTGAAGTTCCATAGAGTATACCTTTGTTCGTATAGTTGACCGTCCAGACCGAAAAAGGGGTAAACTACCGTCGAACAGACGTGACTTCAAATTTCAGTTTAACGAGTGTGAAAGGCCACAAGATCGCTCAGCAATCTTTTCATGTTTAAAGGGTCTGAAAAGGGCTTAAAAGAAGACCTGTTTAAGGAATTTTCTTCTGGACCAATTTAACAAGTGTGAAGAAACAAGGTCACTCAGCAACCTTTTCATCTTTAGGGAGTCTGAAAAGGGCTTAAAGAAGACTCCATGGGGGCTATAACTCATGTATGAAACTGGTTCAGGTAGAGCCCGATGTTAGGCTCAGATCAAGAGTCTCTTCGATAATCAACTTGGGAAGTCTCCCAAAAGGGAAGAAAACATAAACCATAAATCTAATGGGCCTTGCACCACTATAACATAGACACAGACGATCTTCCCACCTAATGAGATAGGAAACTGAGGAAGAACCCCCAAATATTCACTAGGACGTCTGTCAAAAGCCAACAATTCATGCAAAGAAGACACAAGCTCGGGATATCCCAATACTTTCCAAACCAAGGAGGATAAAATACTTGCAGAGGCTCCTTCATCCACAATACATCGATAAATGTTTAATGAATTAACTTCAACCCTTATTTGAAAAGGTGCGGAAGAAGGAAGACAAGTCTCAACAAGGTCATTCCAATCAAAGGAAACCATCCTAGGGCTTGGAGGGGGTGTGCTCGGAACGAGCGGAATGCCCCCTTGTTCTGAAAGTAATGAACCAGAAATGATAAAAACATATTCGGTAGACACGTCACTCTCCAAAAGAAGAGTGGGATCATCCAATGACTGCATCGGCATGACCACTTTCGCAACCAATGGTTGAAAAGGCTACGAGACTACCTGCTCTAAAGGTACCTCACCCCCCAGAAGAGGAGTGGGATTAATCGATGACTGCATTGGCATGACCACTTTTGCAACCAATGGATGAATAGGCTACAGGACTACATGGTCTAAAGGTACCTCACCCCCCAGAAGAGGAGTGGGATCAGCCAATGACTGCATAAGCATGACCACTTTCACAACCAATGGTTGAATAGGTTGCAAGACTACATGGTCTAAAGGTACCTCACCCCCAGTAGAAGAGGAGTGGGATCAGTCGATGACTGCATCAGCATGACCACTTTCTCAGCCAATGGATGAATAGGCTGAGAGACTACAAGGTCTAAAGGAACCTCACCCCTCAAAAGAGGAGTGGGATCAGCCAATGACTGCATCGGCATGACCACTTTCTCAACCAATGGGTGCATAGGCTGAGAGACTACAAGGTCTAAAGGTACCTCACCCCTCAAAAGAGGAGTGGGATCAGTCGATGACTGCATCGGCATGACCACTTTCTCAACCAAAGGTTGAAAATACTGCGAGGAAACCTCAAAAGACACAGAATCAGAAGAGCTTGCAGACAAGGACCACAATCTTTGTACCTCTGGAATGCCAGGGCACAAATGAGTAAGGTGATGTCCCTTGCAAATCTTACAAGGGAACTTAGGATTATGTCCTATCCGTCTAGGTTTCTCAATAGAATCGATGCCCCAGCATGACTAGCAGTGGTTGGTTGCACATCTCCAACATGAATTGCAGAGTTTAGTGATGGGTCGATAACATGACTTGCAGAGGCTACAGACCTATTACCAGTATGACTAGCAGTGACTAGACTTTTTCCCCCAACATGACTTGCAGAGGGTGGGTGTGTGCCCCCAGCATAACTTGTAGAGGATGGGTGTTGGTCTTCAATGTGACTTGCAGAGGTTGTCGACCTATCTCCAACATGACTCGCAGAGGTTGGTGATTTCTTCTTCCTATTCTGCCTCTTTCATTTAAACTTCCGGTTACTAGTAACTGTACTTTCACCAGAGGCGGGAGAAGGAGGACGACAAGACTTTGCTGACGAAGAAACATCAACAAGGTTACCATGACTTAAGGTTCTTAACTGAGAAGCATCAAGAGCATTTGGGACATTTGGAATGTTACCCAACCAAACCGGTAATCCCACATTTAACCCAGGAATGTACAATGTGGCCATCAAAGGGACACCAACGTTTCCGAAGAAGAGAAAAGCACAAGAATCCCCTTGTGAAGGGTCTCCTTGGTTGGTATCATAGGGAACTTTAGCCATGAATATCTTATGCACAGGTTCTCCCCTTGTGGGATCGTTCAAATCCGTAAAAGTCTCACACACTGACTCTGAAGAACCAGTGGTATCAAAACAATGCCTATAAAAAGGCGGCTCCACGTTTCTAAGTGGAAGAACAACAAGTCCTCACGACCGGTGGAGTGGGCATTCTACCACCCTAGGTTAGAGACCCAAAGCCATGACTGACTAACTCACTATGGAAAACTATGGAGCACAAAGCACACACTAAAAGTTCCTAAAGGCAAATCAAGCAAATGACTAACTAGTTGGAAGAACAGTTACACCAACCAACACTAGAGCAACTTACCGGTGCAACTGCAACTCAAAAACAAAAGAACCCTCTGGGTATACTCTGCAAAGCATGGACCTATGTCTGACCTAGGTACTGTGGTATACCCCTGCATTCACCTGTGTATGTCTCTAAAAAAGATAGGCAACTAGGTTTCCATCACGCGAACAGTCACCAGGCGAGTACAGTCGAAAGTCGGGTAGACCACAATGAGAAGGGTATCAAGCCCGAAATCTGACAAGGGTATCGAAAGAAAGTGGTCTGGAAGACAACTGAGGACCTCAAACGGATTCAAGACCCACGAAGCTTCGTGGAAAATGCAATCAATGGAATCCCAAGACAAGCCCTCTATATGTGTTCTCCACTATGATTGGTCCAGCTTTGGAGGGGTTATCTCCGCTACCTTTCCACGTGCGACCTCGTGTTTATCCCCTGTGTTAAAGGGGGGTCCCAAATAACTTTCACGATACTGGACTTCTACACTCCTTAGCACAGACTCGTATGTTTGTTTTATAGCCTTGAGGAGTTTCCTCTCCAACCTAAATCAAGGCTCTAGCCTAATCTAGTTGATGGACCCTACAAACATAAAGTCTAGTAATTTTTAATTAGTGTTCTTTTTACTGGCTTGATTTACTCAAAAAGGGTATGGTAGTGCAACTGATGTTGTTAAGACTCTTGCGAAAAAATGATGAAATTTATATGAACACTGGCAAAGAATGATTATATTTTTTTATTTTTTTTTAATGCTTTTCTAAAATTAGAAGAAAACACAACGCTATGCTAATTTATTTTTCTTTTTAAAATAACAATGCAAAGAAAATGCCAGGAAAGAAAGAGATCTAACAAACCAAGTTTTTTGTTTATATCTTCTTCCAATCAAAGTATAAATAACAAAATATTCTAAAAGAAATTTATGAAAGCATGATTCATGCCCCCCCCCCGACCATGAGGGGGAATTTTTTTTTTCAAAATGAAACTCATTTTTCTTAAAATTTCAAGCTAAAAATAAGTTTAAAAAGATAAGAAACAGAAGAAATATTTTAATGAAAAAGCAAGCTATTGTTGTGATCAAACCCAAGTTACTGACCGCTATGACAGAGACCCAAAAACCTGAGACGTATAACTCTTGACAAAGGAAAGGATGACAGCCTTACCCTAAAAAAAAAAATTCTCTACAGGCATGCTGCTGACAGTTCAACAGAAAGCGTGTGCACATAAGCTGTGTAAAGTTAGGGCATGTGTACACGCATTCAAACTTTATACAGGCCGCGTGTACTTCTTAAACTCTAAAAAAATGAAAGGAAAAGCAATCAAGCCCAGGCAGAGACTACTGGTACTGAGAACCAAAATCTCTTGAAGACTCGGAAACTTACTTTGACAGAAAAAGAAAACAATTGAAGGAAAATTTCATAGAACAAAAACCAATCTGAGTTGAAACCTAAGCTACAGACTGCAAATGATGAAGACTAGAAAGAGTTCCAGAAAACCCCTGAGAAGGACTAATTCTGACAGGGAAGAGGATGACTGCCTCTTTTAAAATAAATTTTCTGGAATCATACATGCGACTGACACTTCCTCAACTAGCGTGTACACACAGGCTGTGAGAATGTAGGGCATGGGTACACGCGTGTAGACCTTATATAGGCCACGTGTACCTCTGTGGGTCTCGGAAAAAAAATGCAGTCAAGCAAAGAAACAGAGATAACTGGTATGGAAGACCAGAATCTCTGTTAGCTCAGACTTTTGCAGAAACTTTAAAAACAGGAAATGAAACCAGTTCTTAAAAATACCCAAAAAATATTCCCAGAAACCCTAGAGATCTCCCCAGTATGGTCACCAATTCTGTTGTGGTGGGAAATCCCTCTACGGACTAGCATTTAGGGTTAAATTATGCATACAGAAAAACCTAAAGAATCCTACTTTCTACCGTCGTCTCGGACCTAATCCCCATTGTCTTTAAGCAAATACGTAATTTAAGTGAGCGTACCTTGTTTCAGACGTTTGATGTTGATCCTTCTCCCTGCTTGATAGCTCTCTGACTGCAGCTCTCCTCCCAAGGCTGACCTGCATTTACACAAGATACACAACAAACTCTACATGCATTTGACCTACATATTAATGGGTTAGAGATTCAAATATGTATGCAATAAACTATGAACACTTCATATGGTGGGACAGGAAAAATATTTATTTATTACCAATGTTAACAAGTCAACTTACAATGACGAATCTGGCCACTACTCCTCAAACTTGGTCCTGGGCTCCTCTTCAACTGTCCTCCAACTTCTTTGCTCTATATCTCTTCTTGTACAAGGATGGCTAAAGGGTTGGGACAAAGGGAATGTGCAAATGGGTATAGTTTCTTTACTATGATTCTCCTCCTTCCAAATGGGACCCCTAACCCTTCTTTTATAGGCTAGAAGAAGCTAGGTATTTGGTCGAACCCTCGGCCATGCATGGCCGGAAGGTTTAGTTAACTCACCCAAAGTTGTGTGTTCCATCGGCAACTTTCCTTTTTTTGTGCTTTTGTACGTACACGCGGGTTGTTTTCGGTTAGATAGCATGTACACGCGTGCAGTAATGGAGTAGGGCCTGTGGGCCTTTATAAAAGAGGTTTTTAAGAAGAGTTGTTCAGCAATGCTTTGCCAAGGAAGGAATCTGAGATGGCTTGATGCTAGGTAATCATGTCTAGTGCAAATTAGGGTTATAACATCTCTCCTCTGCGTTGTTTCCATGGTGTCCAGTGTCATTCGGATTCACCTCATTTCTTCTTCCATTTCTGCATTTGCTATATGCCTTCTAGGTGGCATGATTCCACTATGTCACCTACAAACATAAATCAAATTTTCTTGATACCACAAATGATATCAATTCATCTCCTTTCTCCTTTTTCTATTGTCTACAAACAAACTCAATATGAGCTCTAATACCACTTGATGCATCCCCCCTACTCCCATGTAGGGATACACAACCTATCGGTCAAAGGATCTTCAATTCTTGAGTCGAATGACTCTCTAAAACCTCAATGGTCTCATTTTGTAACTACACATGGGCCCTTTCATCTTTATGGTGTAGGTTTAATGGCACCTGCGACCTTCCCTTTCGCTTTCCTACGAAATCTCAGAGTGTTGGGCATTGGATCCTTTTCAGATAAGCCCTATCGTGATATGACCTTGGGCAATGACCACGCAATTGCGGGCGTGACCAGGTTTGAAGTCAAACTAATTTTGGGCTCACAATGCTCCTCCAGCCTCCATGTGTCCTCTTGATGAAGCCACGATCTGGATTGTGGCCCGCCCTCAATATTCTAAACTCCGTGCAAATCTCGTCACTGCATTGCTACAGGATCGTCAATCTCGCGCCTGAACTAACGGTTTAGATCCGTGTCTTCCAAATCCACGGGCTATATCTGTCCCTTCAATATCAATAGACATGATCTCTTTTCAATTCTGGACTTTGGGGTTTTGAATTCTCAAACCCAGTTCTCTTTCATACTCCAATCCCACGGAGCTGACGATCTGCAAACACATGTCCCATGAAATCAACGGTGTTGATCACTTCGGAACTCCGGACTCCATAGTTCTCAAAATTCAACCCTCTCCTTCTTTGGATTTTATCCAAAGACTCTAATCCATTGACGCATGTCCTCCTCAGATCAACGACTACAATCCCTTCCCGTATCCGGACTTTAGACTTTTCCACTCTCAACTTTTCTTGTCCCGCGAAGTATGTGGATTCCTGCCATGTGTCCTCTTGATTTAATGATCAAGGATTACTTCGGGACTTCACCCGGAGTGCATGGATCTATGCCACATCTCTCCTAGATCTGACGACTCTGAATCACTTCGGGTCTTCGGGGTTCGACAGTCTTAGTTCTCAATTGAAACTCCACAACAACTTTACCCGGAGCTCGTGATCTGTTTACAAGTGTCCACATATACATTGACGGCTCTTAGATCTTCGGCTCTTTGGGATTCAGGTGTTTCAACACTTCAACCTTTGCCTTCCTTCGGATCTTCTGACCTGTCGACATGTGTCCTCTTGGATCCAATGGTCCAGATTCACTCCAACCCTTTAGCTCTCCGCGCTTCAAAAATCTCAAGTTTCAAACTTACCTACTCTCGGGCTCATGATGTGGGACGTCTTAGATCCACTCTAATGATCCAATGCTTGAAGTTTACCCTAAACAATCTGACGGCTCAGATCTGTTCCTGTGATCGGATGACTGAGATTCTACTTCGGGTTTCTGGCCCTTCGGGCTTTGAAAATCTCAGTTCTCAATGCTTGGTGAATTCTCTCTCCTGAGTGTGTGAAGTGTTAAGGCTCGTGCACCTTAATTTGATCATACAGTTGTTGATCCGTTGCACTATGATCCAACGACCACTGTCGCTCCTCCTCCTGAGCTTTTGATCTCTCTCACTTAGAAGATTTTCTAAGTGTTCAACGGTTTTGAACCTTTTCTCCTCCTGCGAGTCCAACTCTTAGATCTCGACAACACTTGTGAAAGTGTTTCCCCTTCTGATCTTTGTCCTTAAAATGATTTTGATTCCCCACACACACCTTGCGTTCTCAATATTTCGATAACTCAGATCGAAGGATTTCTTGGAAAGAAATTCTTCTCGCCCACCTAGCATTCCTTTGTTTCGGGTTCTTCGACGCTTGGTCACTCCTTGATATTGTGCACACCTTGCACATAGTCTAAGTTTCCTTTTTTCTCCCTAAACTTCTCTGAGTCAAGCTGAGACTCAATCGACGCACTCCTTGCATTTGAGATGCACACCTTGCATACGAGTGTTAGAAGAGAAATAATTGAAACTCATCCAGTTTTGTCACTAACTCATACAATCAACCTCTCGAACAATCATACATGAACGAAAATGAAAATAACCACACACAGAGAATATCACATTCATTCAATCACACGTTACATGAACACAGTCCAAGGATTTGGGACAATTCTATATGTTCTATTCATTCATGAAAATAAACTACATAGTAGTTCTTCTACTCTACTTTGGTCTATTGGTCTCTTTGATATCTATCTCCTTCTCTCTCAATCATCATCTATTCTATTAGAATGCAACAAAAAACTATCTAAGGACCGGCTCCATGAGCTCTTGTCGTCTTGTCTGTAACCTATCCTATCAACTCTTAGTGGTTACCTACTCTATCCTATTACAATAACTAACAGTTATTGCCAGATAAGAGTCAACACTCCATATCTGCAACCCCTTACAGTCCTATACGACTTTACAAACATGGCATATTTAAAAATGTTTCTTTCAAAAATATCTCAACAACTCGATTTAATTCTGAGTTATTTTTTGATTTGAAACTTTGTCATGCTGAGATGTCATTCCTTTGCCTCCATGCTTGCATTTTGACTTTGAAGGTGATGCTCCTGCATCACCTTACCAATTGATGGATGTGGGAATGGACCCATGATATCACTGTGAATTAGATCCAATGGAGACGAGGCCATGTGATCCTTCCCCTTCTCGAACTTCTCTTGAGGGTGATTTCCAAGGATGAATCCTTCACAAACCCCTTCAGAAAAATGGATATCAAGTAATCTAGTGGCCATCCCTTTCTTGCTAATTTGTTTCATGTACCTGCAGTTCAGGTGACCAAACCTCTTGTACCATAATATATTATTGTCATCAACATGCGTAAGTAGTGCAAAGGAATCAGGTTCAATAAACTTAGAAAAAATGTATAACCGTGATTGATTATTTACCTTCCCGACAACAAATTTTGAGTTGGATTACGTGTCGAATATGGACATGGAGTCTGGTGTAAACTCCACCTTTTTTCCTGGACCTAAGTGTGTGATCTGATACACCGGAATATTCATGGAAAGTCGAGGAACATGGAGAATGTTCTCAAAACTTCCATGATCTAGTTCCACTCCCCCTTTTTCAGCGACCTCAATTGGAGAGTCATCCCCCATGAGGATAGGAGGACCATTGCATGCAGTCAAAGAAGATAATATATCCTATGTGGCAGCCATATGGTGGGATGTACCTGAATCCACGATCCAGGCATCATGTGAAGAGTGAACAACAACTAATGCATGATGATTACATTTGGGAGCATGATCTTCTGGCTTCTTCTTGGCACCCTCGAGAATTTGATCCCCAAGGTTATTCTTTTGGAGAATTTGAGTCATGAGGTTTGTCTGCTTCTTCATGCATGTAGATTTTGGATGAAATCCTTGATTTCGGTAGGTACACTTATGTCCTTTATTTCCTTTTCCATTTTTGGATCCTGAGAAATCATTGAAGGTTTTGGAGTACCCTTCCTTCTTAGACTCGACATGTGACTTGGATTTTCCTTTCACTTTGGATTTCTGATTTTGAGAATTGTTGCCACCATCTACAGCAAGTGCATGATCTTTGGAGTTTTTTATCACACCCGTCTTGATGAGTTTATCCTGCTCCTGAATCAGGGCCTCGATGAAGGTATCCAAAGATATCATAGTCCAAGATGCTCCTGCAGTCAACCTTTGAGTGTGGAAGTAAAAAAAAATGAGTAATGCGGACCAAGTTTTGACAAAATGGTGAGAACTGTTCACTTTTCCTCCTTTGATTTATCAACCTCGCAAGCCTTGAGTTGCGGCAACAAATCCTTGTACCTTGTGAAGAAATCCTGGATGTTTTAAAATATTTTTGGATCTAATGCAAGTAATTCCATCTCAAGCATGTGGCCTCTCATCTGAAATTGTTTTCCAAAGATTCCTTCCATGGTGGTCCAGATCTCGTTTGGAGTTTTGCAAGAAGATACATGAAACAACAAATCAGGGGATATGTGCATGCATAGGGATCCATAAGCCTCATCCATTCTATTGAGGTATTTGTATTCTTCAATGGATAATGTGGGTTTTGTTTCCATAGCCATGGTTAACCTGTACAATCCTCTACCTCAGAGAAAAATCTTCATCTTTTTGTTCCATTCAAATTAGTTGTACGGTGTTAGCATGACAGATAGAGGAGATTCCATTCTTCCTGCGTTCTTCAATCTTCAGTATCTGAAAATAAAAAATGTTGGTGTGCCTTCATCCTAGCATCCTATGGGATCGGATACCATGTAGAATGTGGTGAGTACCTAAACAAGAGATCTAGCTAGCAGAAGAACGAACACAACTTGCAAAAGTGAGAAGACGAGAGAAAAATTGGAGAGAAAAGAATAGAATTGTATTAACCAAATGAATGAATGATAATTTATACATGATATACTTTGTATAACTCAACTAATGTGCACTAGAAGAGAATTCAATGTGCCATAGTGGTGTACTAGAGAGATCGAGACACACACAGGCAGTTACTGAAGTCAATTGCCACCTAGTCCTAATTAACTAGTCATGTAGTCTTCAGTTAACTGAGTCGCACATGTGGAAGTGAGAGAAACACATGCAACTATTGGTGATAAAACTGAGGTTTCCATGCATGAGTGATGTCCACTAACCTAAATAAGTGTAACTAAGTGTAAGGGACTCTAAACTTAATAGAATATTCTCCTAGAATGTAGGTGAGGTTCCTAAAAAATAGGCAACCCTCAATAATGACTAATAAACATAGAAAAATAAGGGAACATATCCTAGGTGTGTGTAATATCTCCAACAACTATGTCTCTCCCAGTAACCTTCCCACCAATATTTGACATGGGGAAGGGATTTGAGGAGCACGAAGGTCATCTTTTCAACATTAGAAAAATTTTGAATAAAGTAATAACCCTCTAAAATATTTAACCATTTCTCCAAAGCATATCCATCTATATATCCTTTGAATGAAAGGATATCAAATTTAAATTGTACCTTGAAGGGTGTCACACCTCTGAATTGGCTGCTTATTGAAGGTGCCTCACTTGTCGTCACTAGTCGTTGAAGAATCTGGGTGAAGTTTTCCATCATCTCATTTCTTCGTCATGCAAGGCATTCCTCGAGCAACATATTAATAGGATATCCTACTCTATCATCTCTTCTTTCCCCCGCTATGGGAGACCACTTGGGTTGGCGAGAGCAGTCATCTCCTACTGAAACTAGCTTGAGACCCAACTCTCTATACCGTGACCTTGTCAAGGACATGCACATAGAAACAACAAAGAGCATATTGATTCGATACCACTAGTCTGGATTGTATAGGGAAGGACATGAAACATACATAGAAATATAGAAAAAAGCAAAGTAATATTGTGAAAATCCAACTTCTATTAATGAATAAAATAGAAAAATAATGTCGAACACAAACTAGCCAGAATGGTGGTATCTTATCTCTAAAGAGAGAGAGATGGTGGCTATTCTTATTCATAGAAGCTAATACAAGAGGTCGAGAGGATGGTATTTTAACATAAAGAAATAACCCTAAAGATACAAAAACCTAAACCTAGGGGGTGAAGCACTAAAAGATGTTTTGAAACACCCATAAGGTATTTTTAGGCATTAGTTTCTACATCAATCCTTTGGGTGCATAACTTTTTCATTCAATCTTTGTTTGGCATGCATAGTAGCTTGTTGGAAATATCTAAATAAGGACTACAATAAATATAATGGCATGGATTTTCCAATGGAAAATTTGGGCCCTTGACCCTTCTCAAAAAACATCATTTAAGGTCTCAAAATGGCCCTGGAAGTTTAGGAGCTAGAAAATCCAAAACAAATTATAACAAAATTTCCAAGATGAGGAAAACATAGTTATCAACTTAATGAGAACTGAGACCTCAAAATGAGAACTCTAGTCATTAAAACCCATATGTTTTCATAAAAAACATGAAAATAAACCCCCAAATCAAAAAATGGTGTTATCAATAGCACCAGTTTTTGTAACCAGGTCAAAATTACAACTTTTTTCAAACATGGGCTTAAAGGATCAAATGGTTGCTCAAAAAAGCTTTAAAATCAACCCCCAAATCAAAAAGTGGTGCTACCGGTAGCACCATTTTTTGTAACCGGTTCAAAATTACAACTTTTTTCAAGCATGGGCTTAAAGGAGCAAATGGTTGCTCAAAAAAACTTTAAAATCAACCCCCAAATCAAAAAGTGGTGCTACCGGTAGCACCGGTTTTTCTAACTAGGTCAAAATTACAACTTTTTGCAAGCATGGCTTTAAAACATAAAATAGTTGCTTAGAAAAACCTTAAAATCAACACCTAAATAAAAACGTGACGCTACCTAAAGCAAAATGCTTTTTCTAAACATTAAAATTGCAGCTAATTACAACCTAATTGAAACTGTGGCCTTGACAACAAATCCCTACACAAATAAAAAACCCAAAATTGGATCCCAAATGGTCACTTCAAAAAAAAATTACTAAATTTTTTTTCTTAAATTTACATAAAAAAGTAAAAAAGAGAAAGGAGAAAATCTCCAAAATATATATATATATATATATACATATTAACGAAGACAAAAACACATTTAAAAAAATATATTCAAAACCCAAATTTAAAAAAAAAACAAAAAACAAAAAAAAAACTTAACAAAATGGTGAAAAACAAAGAAATGAAAAAAACTCAAAATTTCCCCGGAAAACAATAATTTAAAAAATATATATACATTTTTTAATTAAAAAAATAACAAAAAATCCCTTCAAACC
>ML777432.1:452351-465841 GCA_009831015.1 Picea engelmannii | reverse complement strand
AAAAAGCTAAAAAAGAAACAAAATTCAATAAAATATTTAGAAAAAAAAAACATGTAAAATAAAAAATAAAAAAATATTAATATTGCCTAAGCTAAAAAAAAAATTAAAATTTTTTTTTTAAATAAAATTAAAACAATAAATTTCATTTACAAAAATAAAAAAAATAAAAAACTTTCTTTATATATATATATCAACCTATATTTTGAATGCCACTTGAAATTGACATGGGAAGACGGCTCTGGAGAAACTTTCAATCTAGGGTTTAACAGTTGTGGTTTCAGCAGCAACCAACATGGTTACCAAAGGGGGAGGGAGTGGAACACCCTCCTACAAGCAAGTAGTGGTGGACAGAGGGAAAGGCCCACGCAGCATCAGTTTCAAGGAACCTATGACAATCACCTCGGGACCAGGATCAAAAAAGAATCAAGAGGGCAACCAAGGAAAAAGTGATCGCGTGGGGGAAGAGGCCAAAGAAGCCTAGAACGGTACGCAAGAAATGGAAAACCCCAGCGGGGTAGATGGGCGCAACCCGTCTAAACCTAAAACAGCATTGATCCCCAAAGTTATGAAAGAAGACCCCCAGACGCAACTCTTTCAGGATCAGATGAAGACGCATGCATTGATCTGTAAGTTCATGGGCATGTGGCCCACAGAAAAAACGTTGCGCAGTTGGATAAAATACCAATGGAAGCTGAGTGGAGAATTTGAAATCCACCTAGGATTTGAAGGATTCTTCATAGCAGTCTTTATGAATCTGGAGGACAAGGATAAATTATTTGAGGGGGGGGGGGCATATTTCCATGCCTCAACGGGGATGTACATGCATACATGGAAGGAAAAGTTCCCCCAGAAAAAGAAACCTTCACAAACGTCCCAGTCTAGCTAAGGTTTTACTCCTTACCGCTAGATTACTAGTCGAAATCCACCTTTGAAGCAATAGGGAACAACCTTGGAAAATATATCAAGACATCAGAGGCAACATTAAAAGGAATATACACATTCTATGCAAGGATCTGCATAGAGATGGATGTCTCGAGGGCGCTCCCGGAATCCATAAGCCTAGAGTTTAGGGATGAGGAATGGATCCAAAGTATAGACTATGAGAAGATCTTGTTTCAATGCAAAAGATGTCATGAAAATGGACACCTAATAATAGAATGTCCTCTCAATAAAAAACAATAACTGGAAAACACAAAACTACAGCAGGATGAGGACGGTTTTGTGAAGCCAAATCACAAAAACTGAGGAAACAAAAGACAAGGCAAGGCCCCAACAGGAAGCAACTCGGATGCCAGGATTAGAATAGAAGGAAGAGGCATGCCCAACCAAGGGGAAGAAGGAGGAAAGGAAAAAACTAAAGCTAGGGAAACAAGTGAACAAGAAACTCATGAAAACACAGAAAACCCAAGCGACAAAGGAGAACAGGGAGGCAACGCAAGTCCTATGGAAGGAGGAAATGAAGATGCCAACACCTTGATGCAGGAGGTATAAGGAGATGAGGATATGACACCAAGAGAGGTAGGAATAGAAGAACTGAACCTCAAAGACACATTATGGAAAGGGAAGGAATATACCTCCCGAACATACTGGAGCAATGGAAAAGGCAGGGAGTTGACAATGTACCAACAAAGCAACTAGATCGCATTCAATATATCTTCCTCCTCAGAGAGGAAGAAAAAACTAGAGGTACCAAGTGCATGCATGGCAAGATAGGACACCTAGGAATCAAAAAAGACGATGGACAACAACATTCACCCAAGCAGGCAAGGTGGAAGAAAGGAAGGAAATCAAATAGCGTAGCCCTACAAGAACTAGGAACCCTGTTGATAAATCTAGGTAAGATTAAAAATCTCTTCCCCAACTCCCCCCCACATGTTTAAATGAATATTATTACTTGGAATATAAGAGGCCTAAATAGCCCAAGAAAGCAACGAATCCTTAAAAATAGACTAAGGAAGAAATAACATGACATATGTTTCATTCAAGAGACAAAATGCACATTGGACAGAATGGAAACAATAAGTAAAAAACATTGGAGTAAGTACAAGATGTTGGTTGTCGAAAGCCAACAAACGGTAGGATGTATTCTCACCTTGTGGAACCCACAATCGATGAACCTACTTGCAGCAAAAGCCACAAGACATACTATTTTTGTTAACATGCAAATTATAGGGAACACGACATAAATTCTATGCATGAATGTGTATGGCCCCTAGGTGTTGGAGGAAAAAAGGAGAATGCTCCTAGACCTAGAGAATCTAAAAAGTTGAACCAGCAACCTCTACTGGATCCTGGCTAGGGACTTCAACATCATCACTACTCTTGCAGAGAAAAAAGGGGGCACCAGGAGACTAGATAGAGATGCAGAATAATTCTCATCTTTCATAGACACAATGGCACTTGTGGACATCAGGACCAACAATGGACAGTTCACCTAGAACAACAAATGATTAGCTCACCATCAAATTGCTACAAGGGTAGATAGATTCTTGGTGTCGGAATCCATCATTTTGTAGGGACTATCTTTGGAATGCAGCATCCTCCCCTGGGGGGTATCATACCAATGGTCGGTTCAATTGGAAGCGAATTTTCAAACCACACCAAAGAACAGACCATTTAGATTTGAGAAATTTTGGATAGACCATCCCACATTCAAGGAAATCATCAACCAAACTATACAAGAAACTCAAGTACATCAAACAAAAACTTAAGGAGTGGAACAGAGAATTCTTTGTAAACATAAACCAGGGGAAAAAAATTATCGAGGACAGGATGAGGAAGCTCCAGGAACTTTGCATCGAGAAGGTATACACAGAGGATCGAAAAAAAGAAGATATCCAAATGACCCAGGAATGGGAAGCAATATGCAAGCAGGAAGAAACTATGTGGCGCCAAAAGTCTAGAATAAGGTGGCTAAAGGAAGGGGAGAGGAACACCAAGTTTTTTCATAGAGAAACTATCACAAGAAGATCTCATAACAAAATCTTGAAGATTAGGTATTAGGACGGGATCGAAAGAGAATCCCACCAGGATATTGAAAATATATTGGTCAATCACTTCCAAGGGATAGCCAAAGAGCCCAACCAAGAAAGATCCGCAGCCATACAAAGGATAAATCAGAACATCCCCAAATTGGTCATAGAGGATCAAAATGTCAACCTAATCAAACCCATCGCAAAGGAAGAAATTGACCAAGTGGTCCAAAAGATGCCCAATGGTAAGGCCCCAGGTCCAGATGGCTTCACAATGGAATTATTCAAATCCTGTTGGGAGGTGGTTAAGTATGATATTTATGGGGTGGTGGAGGACTCCAGGTGCTCGGCCTCCATTCTGAAAGCTTTAAATGCCACCATGATCACTCTAATCCAAAAATAAAACAAAGCCAGGACCCCAGATCGCTACAGGCCTATAGATTTGTGCAATATAGTCTACAAGATCATTTCCAAAGTCATAGCCAATAGATTGAAACCACTCCTTCCCACATTGATTTCATAGGAACATGTAGGCTATGTGGAAGGAAGACAAATCCTGGACAATGTCATCCAATACCATGAGATAATTCACATGCTAAAAAGCCAAAGGAGAGGGGGGATGCTAATCCAACTTGACCAGGAAAAGGCCTATGACAAAATAAATTAGCACTACATCGCCAAGATGCTAGAAGCTTTTGGTTTCGACCAGCACTGGATCAACTGGATCGTCACTCTAGTCTCAATGGCAAGTTTCTCGTTGTTAATAAATGGAGCCCCAACCAAACCTTTTTTTCCATCTAGAGGCATCAGACAAGGGGATCCGGTATCCCCATTCCTTTTCATACTAATGATGGAAGGGATAAGCAGAAGCATAAAAAGCGCAACTACAGCTATTGAAATAAAAGGCCTCAAATTGTTTGAAAATTTCCCAACCTCCACACACCAACAGTTCGTTGATGACACCTTGCTCCATGGCACACCCACGGTAAAGGAAGTGAAGGCTTATAAAAAAATATTAGAAGACTTCGGGGAAGCCTCGGGAGCGGAAATCAATCACTCCAAAACCATGATATATTTTTTCAACACTAATCTGGCAATACAAAGAAACTTGGCCAACATTCTGGGGTTTGAACATAAAATTCTCCCAACGAAATACTTAGGAATCCCCCTGACAGAAAGAGCTAGCAAAATTGCAATGTGGGAAGGATTTATTAGCAAACTACAGGAGAGGGTAAAAAAATGGACATACAGAGATCTAAACCTGTCCAGAAGGATTATCCTCACCAATATAGTTCTACAAGCAATTCTGGCATTTATGATGTCAGTATTTCCAGCCCCCAAATAAATTTTACAAAAGATAAGAGCCATCCAAAGATATTTCCTATGGAAAGGCACAGAAAACAAAAATAAATGGGCCCCGGTGGCCTAGGACAAGGTTTGCAGACCAAAAAGAAAAGGTGACCTGGGGTTGCAAGACCCACAGGTAACCAACAAGGAATGTGGGGAAAATCTCTGGTGGAGATGGGTAAAAGACAAATCGGTGTCATCGGTGAACCTCTAGAAAGCCAAGTATGCCCCGAACATGAACGACCAGGAGAGAATTTGGTTCATGGGCACAAGGAAGGGATCAACCATCTGGAATATCCCTTGGTGAAATAATAATTGGATCCAAAATCATAGCTTCTGGGAAGTCAGGAATGGTAGAACAACAAGGTTTTGGGAGGATGCATGGCAACAGGAACCCAGAATGGAAACTCGGGACAGGGAGGAGCTCCAACAAGAAATGATTGGGCAAGGAAAAACAAAACTCCATCAATACTGGAAGTAAATGGATGGTAGTGCCATATGGAGGATCTGGAACAAGATTAATCCACAAAACAGAGCCCAGATCGAAACAATAATGAAAGAGGTGGAGGAGGAATTGGGGAAAAGGAAAATTGGGGTCTCGGAAGAAGATGATCAATTGAGGTGGGGCAAGAAAAATGGGGGTGAATTCAACTTAAAAGAAGCATGTTATTACATCGCAGGATAGTGTTAGAATATAGAAGATTTTGTGCTCATTTTACCATTGACGATACCCTCGTCAGCCAACCATAGGCCGAAGCCACCCTCCGAGCACCTTAACCTTGACTGAGAATTACTCCAGAAGCAAACCCTAGGCTAGATATCCAAACAAGGTGTAGCGCATCTTCCTCCAAGAATAGCGCACCAACAATAGTTGATCAGATAGTCCAAACCCTAGCAAGGAGATAGTCCAAGCCAAAACAGAAAAACCGGTTGCAGTAGTTGCACCTGCAGCTCTCCTCCACATGTGTGCACCAAACTGGGAACTCTATTGCGCACCAGTTGCTGCTCTGCAATTTATGAGATGTGTCAAATGAGAACTGGCGCCCTGTATTTATAGTGGTTCTGCCAGATTTGTTGGGGCCGACTTCTCCTTCTAGGTACATGTATGTTCAGTATATTATTATTGATTCTAGCTAATTTCTTCTCTTGGAGGCTAATAACCTAATATAAATTATCTTCTTGAGCCGACAAGACTGCTAGGGTTATTAGCCAACTCATTAGGGTTTTCTCTTACTTTCTGGAGTCTCCTATTCTCATCAGGTTTACACGTGGAGGTAAATACCTCCCGCAGCTACCATAATATTAACACTCCCTCCTAGCTAGGGAGGTATTACAGGTAATGGTCTTGAGCACAAAAACATACCATTTACCCGGTAGCATCAACATAGTCGTTTATACTATCTCATGACTAGATCATGAGCATCACCATCACCATCAGTTGCATCATCTCTCGAAACCATACTTCATCTGAGTAATCAGACATGATGTTGTATCAGTCACTCACACCATAGAGTGATACAAGAGTCATTCTTATAATGCTCTGAACTATTTTCCGTCTGGAAAATATTTGTTCATCATTCGTCTGGATGATGATTATCTCCAATAAACTGTTGATAGTATTCAAGGCAATTAGAACAAGAATAGAACACAATTGTATCTATCCATAGTAGTACATAACTACAATCCAGTGGTACACGACCACACCAAGTAACACACAAGTACTTGATCAGCAACGTATAGTCACGAACAGTGGAACATATCCACCACAGTAGTCTTCATCTACTATCATACAATCTTCATAACAAACATATGATAGCAACCTACACAGAAACAATGTTATGATATAAACTGAATCATCTGGGCCAATCTTTCACTCACGTCTGTGAGATATGAAAGAATATCTACCCTCAGAGTAGAACAATGAGATATCTAGACTATTCTTCTCAAACAAGGAAGAATAATTGTCCTGTCTTCTGAACCTGGACCATTCCCCACCCTGGGCCATTCTTCCTACACTAATCAAAGTGCACCCTGGAGAGAATGTATAACCCTAAGGAATGTTGAGCCTAGACCATTCCCCACCCTGGGCCATTCCTCCTACACTAATCAAAGTGCACCCTGGAGAGAATGTATAAACCCTAAGGAATGAATGTCAGGACCATTTCCTCTATTAACCACAAGAGGAAAATATTGTCCTACATCAACCTCCAAAACGGACCATTCCTCATGTTAACCACAATGAGAAATCATTGTCCAGCGAGGTGGGCCAGTCTTCTTGAGTAACCCTCAAGAAGAGAGACTTCCCTAGACCACTCCTCATGTTAACCACAATGGGAAGTCATTGTCTATGATACATCATCAATCAGACTACTTCCCATGTTAACCACAATTGGAAGTGGTTGTCCGTCAAATATCTCAATCCACTTTTCGAACAGGAAAGCATTTGTCCAAGATGGACTATTTTTCAACCTTGAAAATGAATGTCTTCAGTAATTTTTTCAGTGCTCCCTCCTAACCTGGAGAGTCATTTCTTCCTTTTTCAATAAGGAGGAGGTTGTTTCCATGAGCTCCAGCTTGAGTACACAAACTCTTTCATCTTGGATAGAATCTTTACCAAAATGTCTTCTTATCTTCTCATCTGTGGAGATATGTATTGGACAGATCATTTTCTCCTTTCTGGACTTCATCATGGATAATGTAATGCTTGATTTCAAATGTACTTTAGTCTAGAACACTGTGAAAGATTCATGTAGATCTTGAACAATAGAGTATATCATAGTTGGAAAACTGTAACATATCCATGTGTCACTTCTTCTGTCATCATGAGATCTGATCTACTGAGTAGTCATCTTGATGTTATAGGAAATCTTCACCACGCTTCTATTGTGCAATGGATGTTTTCCACCAAATTATCTTCTTCTATCTACATACAAGGGTCTCCTTTTGGTATGCCTCAAAGTCTTGAGATTTCTCTTCATACGCTCTTTATTCAATTTCTCTGGAGAAAAATCTTTGTATTCATCTGATGTAGAACTCCAACTCATGGATGTTGTGTATGATATAATGACTCATGTGGAGATAAGTCTGGTGTACTGGAGCAAGTAATAATCATAGTCTTCTCCCTCCATCTGGGAGAATCTATAGTTCTAGATCTTCGCAATGCTATCATTCATAAGTATTCCATACATTGTTCTTCATCACGACTTTCAGTTCCTCTGCTTGATTGCTTTTATTGAGTTTATATTAGGCTGATAGTTTTATGATTTTTGATACAATGACTGGTTGTTCTGGCTTCTCTTTCTTTCTTGGAATCTTCATGTGTTTCTTTGGTTCTCAGGTCCATGGAGTTTCTTATAGATTCCATGCCCTAGAGATTCCATTTATTCCTTTCATCATAGGATCATGGATCTGGATGGACAACCAGGAATACTTTAAGGCTTCTCTTCGAAGAAGTCGTCTTCTGCAGTTGAAATGAACACGTACTATTTTTCATGGTTACTACCATGGATATATATACTTCATCATCTTTAATGGATCATAGAATTAGCTCCCTCCTAACCCTTGCTTCATGTAAGAGTGCATATAATCGGCTCCCTCCATCTAACAGAGTCCACACTTCCATATGCATCCTTATTGTCTTCTGCAATATATAATTGGCTCTCTTGTCTAACAGAGTCCACGCTTCCATCTTGTTGTCTTCTACAAAACATCATAAGTATTTTTCCAATTTCCTCTCGATTGTTGACTTCTTTCTGTCTCTTCTTCTTCTAAGTCTCTTCATGATTGATTCGGCTTAATCTTGCAATAGCTTCCACATGATTTGTATTTCATTCTTTCATGTGTATTATCTAATGATATCCATTCTTATCTTGTTGTTCTTCCATAGTTATAGTTATTCTTGGAACATATTATCTTCCAAGATATAGATATACAATATATGTACAGAGACGATGCAAACAAGATATATACAAGGAATAAGAAGAGTTTTTTTATCTTTAGAAGAAGAAGTCTCTTCCATCCTACTTAGTCTTCTTTGTAGGTTCATTTTCTTCAACAATTCATGCTTCATGTTTCTCCTTCCTTTTCTTTAGATCGGGACAATGATTCTTGTAGTGACCATACTTTTGACAGTTGAAGCATTGTACTTTTGAAATGTATTTTTCTTGATTTGAATTCCTCCTTGAGCCAAACTTCCTTTTGTTCCTGAAGTTCTTGAATCTTGCTGTGAAGTTTTGATCATCGTACTTCCTCTAGGGTTTCTCTTTTGCATTGATCCTTGATTCTTCTTGAGCACATCAGGTCCAAAGTTCTTCAAACGTCGGATACTCCTTCCTTGTGTTCATGCTTGCGGAAAATGCATCCCATGTCTTGGGAAGACCATTGAGTACTATGTTCACCAATTCCTTCTCTAAGGTAATCTCTTCAATAGATTGTAGTTGATCTCTTAGCTGGGAGATCCTTACAAAGTATGATGTTATGCTATCATCATCATTCATCTTCATGTCATGAAGCTCATTCTTCAGACTCATAACTTGTCCAATGTTTCTGACTAAGAAGAGATTTGTTAGGGCATCGTACATCTTCTTCGATGAGTCAAGATGGGAGATGTAGGGTATCAAGTGGTATTTTATAGAATCCACTATGATACTCATGGAATTGATGTCAACATATTTGAACTTCTCCATAGCTGCAACGTTTTGCGGTTCCTTCTCTTTTCCTTCTTCAAACTCTGGCTTCACGATCTTTCCTTTCACGATATCTAGCACTTTATTCTTGGCAAGGATGAGGTCAATCCTTATCTTCCATGCTCTGAAGTTAGAGGCTCCATCTAACTTGTTCTAAGATTTCATAGAGTTATTCATAGCTTGCTTGACTTGGCCAAACCCTAGATTTGACCAGAAATTCAAACTTCACGTCTTGGCTTGCTGAGAGTGTCAGGAGATGTGCTAGGCTAGAGCGCACTGATATATCCAGAGATTAGGTAAATCCATTCACTTAAGGTGCCTCAACAAGAGGTTTAGGGTTTCTGCAACTGCTCCTGCTAGTAACCCTAGTGGCAGTGTCTTGAAAGCCGTTTTTGCTAGTAACCCTAGTGGAAGTTCTTCAGTGAGCTCAATATCCTAGCGGTTATGTTTCCTTCCAGCGTTTAGACTGAATGAAGGAGGTGTGGGCCCATAACTTGTTAGAATATAGAAGATTGTGTGCTCCTTTTACCATTGACGATACCTTCATCACCCAACCATAGGCCAAAGCCACCCTCTGAGCACCTTAACCTTGACTGAGAATTATTCCAGAAGCAAACCCTAGGCTAGATATCCAAAAAACGTGTAGCACATATTCCTCCAAGGATAGCGCACCAACAATATCTTACCAGATAGTCCAAACCCTAGCCAAGAGATAGTCCAAGCCAAAACTGAAAAACTCGTTGCAGCAACTGCACCTACAGCTCTCCTCCACATGTGCACACCAAACTGGGAATTGTAGTGCGCACCAGTTGCTGCTCTGCAATTTCTGAGATGTGTCAAATGAGAACTAGTGCCCTATATTTATAGTGGTTCTGCCAGATTTGTTGGGGTTGACTTCTCCTTCTGGGTACATGTCTGTTCAGTATATTATTATTAATTCTGGATGAATTCTTCTCTTGGAGGCTAATAACCTAATATAAATTATCTTCTTGAGCCGACAAGACTTCTAGGGTTATTAGCCAACTCATTAGAGTTTTCTCTTGATTTCCAGAGTCTCTTGTTCTCATCAGGTTTACACGTGGAGGTAAATACCTCCCGCAACTACCATAATATTAACAGCTAGGACCAAGAAAATCCAGAGCAATAGTGGGAAAAGATCTGGAAAAGCCCCCAATGGCCAAAAATCAAAATGTTTGAATGGATAGTACTACACAACTGAATTCTAACCTGGGAGAACCTTGTGAAAAGGGATTTCATAGGCCCCTCTCATTTCCATCTCTGTCAAATATAGGAGGAAATAATTGATCACCTCCTCGATGATTGCAATTACACAGCCGAAATTTGGGATTGGGTGGCATGCATCTACCACCAATCCAATAGGGTTTGGGGGAACATCAGTGCAACCATCATAAACTGGAATGAAAGTTACAATGAAAATGAAATGGTGAACCTTTGTTGGAATCTAATGCCAGGGATGATCATCTGGGCAATCTGGAAAGAAAGGAATGGGTGCATCTTCAGGAATGACATCCTACCGGCAGAAAGGCTAAAGAATGCAATAGTCTCTCAAATAAGAGAAACGGTGCAAAGCCGCAACTGCAATAAGGAGAAATTTCAACTCATAGACCAAGACTCTCCCATCCTGGAATTTTTCCACCTAAAAGAATGGAGCAACAAAATACCTGTGGGGAATGTTTTGCAACTCCAGATAGCATCCCGCAACTGGAATCCCCCTCCGTCAAGTTTCCTCAAAATGAATTTTGATGGGGCGGAAAAAGGAAATACAAGAGTGGTAGGGGAAGGTGGAGCGATCAGAGATAGTGGTGGCAATATCATCTGACTATACGCAGGGAGCATGTGAAACTCAACCAACAATGCAACAGAATTTGGATCCCTAGGGCTTGGCCTTGAAATCCTAAGCTGAGAAAGGATGACAAACACCGTCGTGGAAAGTGACTCCACCCTGGTTATCAACACTGCAAAAAAAATCCAAAATGACAGCAGAGTGGGAAAGGTTCAGAGACACTAGCGCCTTGCACACACCCTGCAAAAACTCCAGGAGCATTTGTGAACATTGAAAGAAGTGGAGTTGCAGTGGGTGCGTAGGTTAGCGAATGCTCTTGCGAACAGACTCGCCAATGAGGGGGTCAACAACGAAGGCCTGGAACTAGACAATGCCTGGATCAACATTCTGAGCGGGAAACTTAGGACAGACTGCAGCCATATGGAATCAAAATATCATGATGGAAGACCAAGCATGGAAAGTCACATCAAGGAGGATGACGCAAGGCCTCTCGAAAGGTACATGGGACCCAGGTAGAATATGATTTCCTAACACTTGGCCAACAATTGTCATGCAAGATCGCAATAAGCAGCAGGTGGGCAACTGGAAGCAAGGCCGACACGTTAGTAAGAGTTGTGGGGAAAGTATAGGGGAATGGACAGGCAGAAAGTCGAATGAAATGAATGACTTAAGGCATGAGGGGTTGGTAATAACCAGGAATGATCCACCAGCCCCCAATACAGGCATGGGGAGAAGCATAGTAGGATCACAAGCGAGCAAGGGCAGGGATAAAGGATGAACCATCATGATCAAATGAGCATTAACAGCAAAAAATGACCAAAGCACTCACCACCTTGGGAAAACCATGGCTGGAAGTACAGGCTCGCAGAGGGGGAAATCTAATAAGAAGAGGGACATCAGGAAAAGAGACAAACAGAAGGAGTGCAACATTAAGGGTTATTACAGCTTCAATGGCAGGAAAAGTAAGGATACATGTGAAGTGAGGCACAGGTCGAGTAGCTAGAGCAAGAGTTGCAGTAGGAAAAGTGGAATGGCGCGAATGAAGCATATGCGCAGGAAGAGGAACCCCCTTGGGAAGTAATTCTCGTACATTTTGTGGTGGATAACAACAATGGATGAGGAAGCGAAGGATGTGAAGGGAACCTTCCATACTTTGGTTGTGCCGAAGGGGAAGGCAGCCATCACCCGGTGGAAAAAATAATTAAAGGACAAGCGCAAAGGTAAAGAGTGGGATGACATGGTGCAGGAAGCAGACTGGGTAACTGATCCAGTGGCCACGTGACCCAGGGAAACCCTCTACCACAAAACGGTAGAGATGGCTTGGCTAACCAAGATGTTGATCGGGAAAGTGAATTCAGAGAAGGAAGAAGCTAGACAGGAGGATAACAGGGAAAACAAGACAATGTTGGACGAGATCTTGCATCGCCTCAATAGTCTGGAAACTATCATCAAACTGTTATTAGAGGTAGAGAAGGACCAAAAATGCAAGTTGGAACGGTTGGCGGCTCAGTTTCACCTTTACCTACGCTATGTTCATCACATGGACATCACACCTGCTGATGGAAAAGGCATGCCAACCTAGATCAGGAAGACTCGCACGTTATCCCCGAAGGAAGATAAAAAGAGCCAGGCGGATGGCGGGAAGCAGCACCCCCAAGTGTTGAAACACCTCATAGTTTCAGATTTACGATTTCTTAGTCTAATGGAAGTTATGCCAGGCACTGGCAAGTTAGTTCAGACCTTTTACAAATTTTGGTTTAGGGGGATGTTTTAGTTTTTTTCCTTTTGTCTATGTCTTTTCAAACTAGGTATGTAAGTTATGGTCTGGTTTCCCCTGGTGGAAGACCAGTACCATCCATCGCAACTATCAACTTGAGAAGTAGGGACCCCCTAGTCTGGTTTCCTTCTAGGTAGACTCGGATCCCCACTTTTGTATCATAATACTTACCAGTAATATAGATACCTACACTCACTTACAAATATATATATATATATATATATATATATATATATATATACATGCATGGAATTTAAAATTTACCTTACCTGTCAAATGAAAATTTGGTGACAGCTATTTGGTTTTTATGTTTGTCATTTTATGTTTTTGGCAGATTCATGAGTGTCAATTTTGTTTTGCTCTTATATAGACCTTGCTTCTAGAAGTTCAAAAGAAAAAATATTATTTGTTTGGTGGGGAAATAGAAACATAGCTAAAGCATTTCCACCAAATTCGTTGCAAATTGCAAGCCATCAATAGTGGATGAGTCCAAATTTCACATCTAAACTTTGAGTAAATCATTGAAGTGTAAGTGGACTAGGAGTAGGGAAACATCAAATTTCATTTATTGTTTCATTTACTCTTAGAATGAACCTTTGCCAAGTTTGTAGTTGCAGTAGGTTTCAGTAGACCTTAAGTAAGCTAAGTACCTACCAGAAATTATGACGGATACCTTACCCAATAAAACTTAGATTTGATGGGTTGGGATTTTACATGTCAATAAATGTTGACGTGCAGATTTGGTATGTAATTGTCAAATACATCTTAAAATGAAAAAAAATGTCCTATGGAACATCAAATTTCAGGCCTCGTTGTATATATATATATATATATATATATATATATATATATATATATATATATATATATATATATATATATATATATATATATATATATATATA
>ML777432.1:403014-419567 GCA_009831015.1 Picea engelmannii | reverse complement strand
CAAGGAAAAAACAAGCTAAATGCAATTTGGACATTTGAAAAAAAAATTACAAGTTAAATGAGTACATCAATAAAAAATAACATACTAACCTTGCAAGTTCAAAATCCGAGCTATGTAGATCGAGAATTGGATTTTTTCAACCGATGGGTGATGGAAAAAATAAACATCTCAAACAAAAGCCAAGAACAGTGTCGCGACTATAACAATTGTGTCGCAAAGTCTCTTAAAGTCACGTATATATAGATAAAATAGTCAACTAGCCATTAACACCGACTAATGAGATAGGCAAATTTTTCATCGCTATTGCCACGAAAGTTCGTCGCTATAGCGACAAAAATCCCGATTAGGTTAAATTAAGATTTTCGTGGATATTGCGACGAACTTTCGTGGCAATATCAACGAAAATCCAACCCTGTTTAAAAAAATGATGAAACTAGTGGAAGCGTGGAAAATTTTCGTGGAATAATCTGCCCATATGTAGTAGTGTTCAATTATTTGAAGCAAATCGTGTGCTCAGCCCCAGTATTTTCACTACCAAACTTGCAACATCCCTTTGAGATCGAGACAGATGCTTCAGACTATGTTTTGGGCGTCGTTATCACTCAACATGGCCACCCCGTGGCCTATCATAGTGAGACACTATCAGATGGTATCTGTAAGTACCCTACTTACGACAAAGAAATGTACTCCATTGTGAAATCATACCGCCAATGGAGAAATTACATTCTTGGGAAAGAGACAATCATCCACACTGATCATAAGCCATTGTAGTTCATGTAGACACAAGGAAAATTGTAGAATGACCGCCATCAGAAGTGGTCCACATACTTGCGGAAATTCCACCTCAACATCAAGTATAAAACAGGAAGCACCAACTGCATCGTTGATTTCCTCAGCAGATTTCCAGTTGCGGCACTCACCAAGGTGCTAGACTCTTGCGGCCATGAGACCTCTGGATGGCCCCAACTCTATGAGACAGACCCGGACTTCACCACCACCTACCAAATGTTGGGCGCAAACGCAGTTGTCTCTAATTTCCATCTTCAGGATGGGTTGTTGTGTCGTTTGGGCCATATATGTGTTCCATCAAGTGAGAAAGCGAAGATGATCTGGGAATCCCACTACAGTCGAGTGGCAGGACACTTTGGCATCAAAACGACAATGGCAATGTTGTAGAAACATTTATACTAGTGGAAACTTCGACAGGAGGTCAACAAGTATAGCAGGTCTTGTACTTCCAGCATTATTTCCAAACCGACCACTAAGAAATAGGACATGTACACCCCTCTGCCTACTCCTGGCAGGCCATGGGAATCCATATCAATGGACTACATGTCGGTCCTCCCATCCACCAAGCGGGGAAATGACTGTGTTTTTTTAGTTGTTAATCACTTTTATAAGATGGTGATTATGGCCACCTACAAGAAGAGCATCACAGCAGAGGCCACTGCCAAGCTCTTCTTTGAACGAGTCTGGATACATTTTGGAATCTCAAAAACCATTGTCTCAGATCGGGACAGTTAATTTCTCAGCACATTCTGGTCGAGCCTCTGGTCATTGTTAGACACCAAGATCAACAAATCCACGGTCTTCCACCCCCAGACAGATGGTCAAACCGAGGTCGTAAATCAATTGATCGTGCATATCATGTGCATGTATAATTCCAAGCACCCTTGCACATGGGATGAGAGTCTTCCCTCTGTCCAGCATAGCTACAACCAAGCCCTGCATAGATCAACTAGCCACAACCCCTTTCAGGTGGGGTTGGGATTCCAACCAATGGGTCCCATAGATGTTGCACTACCCCTTGTGGTCACCTCGGTCGACTCATCTCCTGCTCCAACTGAAGCTGACAAAGCTACCTGGTTCATTGAGTGGATCCAGCACATCCGCCAACAGGTTCAGGATATCCTACAAAAGTCCAATGACAAGTACAAGCAGCGCCATGATCAACATCGGGTGCCACATAAGTTTCAAGTGGGCGGCAAAGTTTGGTTGCATTTGCAGAAAGAACGCCTTACCGGACCCCATCGGAAGCTTCTCCCACTCTGTTATGGGTCATACACCATCACCAAGGTTGTGTGTGATAATTCTTTTGAGCTCAACATTCCTCCTTTCCTTGGCTTGCACCCAATGTTCAACATGGATCTCCTTCGACCTATTTCCCACCATTATTGGACACCTCAGAGATAGCAGAACAATTGACACCAACATATCTCAAACCCGACTGCATACAACAGGCATCCAGTGATCATATTGTGGAAAAAATGGTCAAGGGCACTTGCTAGCAAAGGATCCATCTTTATCGAGTTGTCAAAATAGGGCAGCTCATGTACCACCCAGGGCCAAATTCAGCAGAAATTTCTTCATCTAATGGGGGAACTCAACGCAATGGAGACCATTTCTTCCTAAGGGGATAGGATTGATCTAGATAGATTTCGGTGGCCTCCCACCTATTCCAACTGGCTCATTTTGGCAATTTTCCAATTCGGCAGTTTTTTCCTAGTTTTCGGGTCCCTGACTTCCGAGGTCGTTTTGAGGCCCTAAACAGTGTTTTTAGGGCTCGCCACAATTACACTATTAATCAAGTTAGACGTTTGATGGAAACATGTGTAGTCCTTAGATATACCTTTCCAACGGGATATCGTGCACCTAAAACAGAGATCGTATGCAAAAGTTACGACCTTGGGAAGTTGATGTACTAACTTACCCAAACGGGGCCCACGTGACTTTTAGCGTTCAACTCCTAAAGTTAGGTTTTTGGATGTCTAGGGTTTTTTACATTCTTGTTTATTGTAAAGAGGCCTTGAGAGCCTCATTATAATCATCTTCTTGCGAATGAGCGCAGTCGACACATCTTTTCTCAGAGATAAGTTGCCACCATTCTAGCAAGCTTGTTTTCCACTGCATTTTACAGTTTTAGCTTATTTCCTTATTGAATAGAAAACAGTTTTACTATATATATGTTATTATGTGTTAAGCATCTTTTGATAATAATATGTATTCACTTTGTTATGCTCATAAAATCGGGATCACTCCTTCACAGGAGGGCCCAGGAAAATAAGAGTAGAGCAAAATGTTGGGAGTGTTAAATTTATGGGGTTGTTACAATCTCTATGTACAACATATTTACTTTTTTATTCCTACCTAAATTATAAAAAGGATTCCATAAATTATGGTGGGCAATAATTTATAGTAAAAATGTCTAATTATCTAAATATGAGGAATGTACTACATATTTACTTTTATCTATATTTATGCAAAGAATAGCATGAATTATGGAGGAACAATTTAACAAAGTCAAATGTTATGTGGATGGATTATAACCAAATTAATCTTTGGGTTGTTACAGAGGTATTCTCCAACTATTTATAAGAAATAAAATTTAATTTAATTTTAAATTTATTTTTTCAAAGAGATGTTTTTTTTTTGGATCAATCTAATATTACTATAAAAATATACAACAATAGACACACATATGTTTTCTCTCTCACACGTGGGATAAGTTATCTAAGGAAGAGACTAAGAAGTTGAAATTTTCCGAGTTACTTAGTGATGTTCTAGTGTTTACTAAAGTAATATCGTGTATCATTGGAAGTAATTACCACTTGCGGAAAATTGTGTTTGTTTAATTTAACAATAGAAAATCATCATGGGTAGTCGTATGACATCGAGTATATGATGGATGTGTGCTGGTAGCCATATGACATAGATTATATGATGGATGTGTGTTGGTAGACGTATGACATTGAGTATATGTTGGATGTGTGTTGGTAGTTGTATGACATCAAGTATATGATGGATGTGTGTTGGTAGTCGTATAACATCGAGTATATGATGGATGTGTGTTGGTCATAGTAGAAGACATATTATTTGGAGGGTCATTGTATATAGTTGTGCACAAGATAAATTGATCTCCTCTAGGAGATGCTTTTTGTTGTTCTTGTTTCTTGTTCCGAGAAGGTCACAGGTAATAGCTCTAAGAAGAAGCCATAATGATGGTTGCAGGAGGAAAACATGGAGGGAAAGACCTTCCAACATGATATCAAGGAGAGACATTTCCAGACATGATTCTCAGAGACAGGAAGTTTCTAGGAGCAATGTACTTCCTAGGACGGGACCATGCCAGATAGTAGAGACAGTTCCAATGATCATGGATACGGTGAATCAATACTGACTATAGCACAACTATGGTAGATCAAATAGAGGAGGCAAACACATTATGATACTCATAGGGAGCAGGTGTAGCAGTCCATGTACATGAGTTGAGCCATGAGATGTTGAGGAAGCAGGCATGGCAGTAGTTCCAGTGTATGTAGAGTCACTCCAAGAGAGGGAGGCGGTACTACATCCAGAGGGAGCATAGATTGAGTTACCTCCAGAGAAGGAGGAAGAGATGCCTTCAGTGTTAGAGGGAGAAGAAACAAAGGAGGAGTCACATCTAGCTCTAGGGGGAGAGTTTATGTTTTTCAACTTCCTGAGACATTGGTTTCATGAGGGAACCTCGATATATCAAGTATGGTCCAAGATGACTTAGCATGATCAACATTTACCTATGTTTATGTGGGAAAACACATCCATGATTGCAGTGTATGTTCAAAACAGAAGTCTTCATGAGACTTTGAGGAACATGACGCTCGAGGAGGATTTCACCAGAGTGAATCCTGAGGTTGGACACTTCAGGATATTTGGGTGTCCAGTATACATTCATGTACCCAAGGAGAAAAGGATCAAGATAGACCCTTCAGACAGAAAGGGTACATTTCTTGGGTACAATGAGTCTTCGAAGGCATACCAGATCTACATCCCTGGTCAAAGACAGATTGAGGGGAGAAGAGATGTTACCTTTGAGGAAGAGGTATCCTTTAAGAGATCTAGAGGATCTCACGTGGAGATTGATCAAATTTATCCATTTGATCATGTTGATCATGTAGCTCCAGTTGATGTTCCCAGAGATATTGCAGTAGGTCGGAAAAGACCTACATGGGCTCGTTGGACTTTGCAAGAGGCAGAAGGATATGCAACTCCTTGTGGTACCTTCCAAGTGAGAAAGAGACCTTAGAGATATTCATGCTATGCCAGAGCTATGAGCCACATCATTCATTTTGAGCCTTCCTGTTATGAGGAGGCAACTAGTCATCCAGTATGGAGAGATGTCATGATGGAGGAGTATCAATCCATCATGAAGAATGATGTGTGGGATATTGTTTTGAGACCTAAGGTTAAGTCTGTAGTGACTTCCAAATGAATCTACAAGACCAAACACACAGTTGACGGGAGCATCGAGAGGCACAAAATGAGATTTGTTGCTAGAGGATTCTCTCGGGTGGAGGGAATAGATTATGAGAAGACATTTGTTCTTGTTGCTCGATACACTTCTATCCGGATGATTATTTCCCCTACAACATCCATGGGTAGGAGAGTACATCAGATGGATGTAAAGACAACCTTTCTTAATGGAGAGAATGAGGAGGAAGTATACATCGAGTATCCATATGGTTTCATGATACATGAGGAGTCTCATGTGTGCAGGTTGAAGAAGGCCTTGTATGGAATCAAGCAACCACCTCGAGCTTGGTATGCGAGGATTGATGGACCCCTGATGTTTTTTGGGCTTCAGCAAAAAAAAATCGATCCCATCCTGTACTACAAGACTGTTAATGGTGAGTCCCTGATTTTTGGTCCTCTACGTTGATGATTTATTCCTCACTGATACAAAGAGCCTTACTGTTGAATGCAAGTATGCATTGGCCTCTAAGTTTGAGATGAAGGACCTTAGTATGATGCACTACTTCTTGGGACTAGAGGTGTGGCAGAGAACTGATGAGATCTTCTTGAGTTAGGGGAAGTACACAGTTGAGATATTGAAGAAGTTTGGGATGTTGAACTTGAAGCCCGTGGCTACACCAATGGTGACGAATCTAAAGAAACTAAGTGTGTCTTCTTCTGATTCTGACGAATTGATCCGACTATGTATAGACAGATGGTTGGATAATTGATGTATCTGGTTAACACCAAACCAAATATTTTCTATGTAGTGAGTGCACTCAACCAGTTTATGAGTCAATTGAGATAGACACACTGGATTGTTGCGAAGCATGTGTTGAGATACCTACGAGGCACAGTTGGACATGGTATGAGATATACTTCAAGTATTGATATCACGTGGCAGGAATATATTGACTCTGATTGGGCAGGGAGCGTAGTGGACAGAAAGAGCACCTTTGGGTGTTGCTTCACTTTGGGATCTTCCATGGTTTCCTAGTGTAGCAGGAAACGGACTTTTGTGGCTTTGATCACAGCAGAAGCAGAGTACATTGCATTAAGTATGTCAGTCTGTGAAGCAGTGTGGCTTCGCAAGCTCCTTGCATATTTATCGGAACATGTGCTGGATTCCACCATTATTCATTATGGTAACCAAAGTTGTGTAAAGATCTCAAATAATCCAGTGTTTCATGACAAATCGAACCACATTAAGATCAAGTACCATTACATCTGAGACATGGTGCAGAGGAAGGAAGTATTGGTGAAGTACCTTCCTACATATGAGCAAGTCGTTGATGTTCTTACCAAACCAGGACGAAGTTCAAGTACTTACGTGACAGACTTGGCGTGGCAGAGAATGTCTCCCTCACTGAGAGAGAGTATGGATGTTTGCAACTTCTTGAGACATTCTCCAGATCGTACTCCTCTATGGTTGAGTTGAGTTAATTTGTGATGACACTTATCCGAGAAGGGATAAATGTGTTTGTGCTTATATCCCAATGTCCCTTGTGGAGAGCACATGAGGACATGTCGAGGGAGTTGACCTTGATGTCACACACTATGGGGAGTTGACCCTAAGTGTTCCTAGAGGGAGTAGCCTCTAGAAATCCACATGGGAGTGCCATGTGTGACAAACATTTTGCTACTATGGTGGTTGTGTACCACTAGCAGAGACTGTGTGTCTTTGGACAGTAGTTGTGTACTACTATGGAAAGATACTTCCCTAGCTAAGAGGGAGTGTTGATGTTTCAGCATCGGACGGACCTTCTCCTAGATTGGGTTGCAGACCAAGGGAGATAGGATACATTTATCATAAAGGTGAACTTGCGGTAAATGGGTCCAGATGTAGTCCTTCCTTGATCATGACAGGGAATCATATGGACTCGAGGTGCTTGAAGTGTTTTCCATGTGTCAGTGAGCATCAAGTTGACATTCACTCACAAGTGTGTACTTGTGGTGAAAGATCCTGGTGTGGTCTTTATCCTAGTCATGGTGATTTGACAAGGAATAATAAAGACGCAAGCTGTTATATGTTATTACATGCAGACCCAGAGTGAGCCTGATCTTAGAGAGAGTTAATTGGCTCAGAGGGAGAGTCGCAGAAGGAGTTTCTCCTCGGCTCAGGTGGGAGAGAGATTTCTCCCAAGACTGACAGACAAGTGTCATGAGTCTAGGGTGAAGTTTGTATACTTCAAAGACAAGCTTGGCATGATGCAGAATGTCTGCCTCTTTGAGAGGGAGTGTTGATGTTTGGACAACATTGGGAAGACATTCTCTTAGAATAACAATTAATAATATAATTATTGATTATTGATTATTAAATATCATATATAATAAGTAAATGATAATAAAAAATAGTTATTGATTATTCAAGTGACGCATTCTTTCATGGATGGTCACCATATGTTCCCTATATATGGAACACTCATCATTGTAATAATATATCAATAATTTCTTATATGAATAAAAACAACAATCTTGGATTTATTAGTGATTGATTATTTTGCCTAAGAGCATCATATCTCTTGTTCATGGGTTCACTTCTCTTTATGTGATATAATGTTCAAGGTTTTATGTTGGATTAGGGTACGTTGAAGTGTTCACCATAGATCCACGATTTGTTTATCATCGCAACATGGAGTGCCCTTCCAACATCCAAGAATAGATCCTAATGGGTCTACCTCTAATGGGGTTAAAGATAAAAGGTCAATGAGGATCTCATGGGAGGGGGTCAAAGCCATAATAGAGAATGGATTCTACGGAGATTCAGGAGTGAGGCACAAATAATCAAAGAAGTCTAAAATTAGCACCTAAGAAGAGAGTGGTCATTGTCCAAAGAACAATATTTGTGAAAGGGTGAAAATTCTTATGTGGGAAAGTGATAGGGATGGACAAAAAAAAGACAACCTAAGAACAAGAGGCATCAAAAGAAAATGATGAAAAGGAAGAACTAAACAGAGAACCTTGAAACATGTAATAGAAAGAATACCTAGGAGTGGAAAGATCGAGTTGTCGAGAGAGATCAAAACGAACAAGGAATGAGATGGAACATTTGCCTAAAAACATTGACCACAACAAAGCTACAAAAGTTGATAAAAATATTTGTAAATATATATGGGGAGAGGAGAGCAATTTGTTTAAACAAACCTCACACTTACACTATGATCGTCCACCACATGAAGGGATTTCAATGGCAAGTCACTTTGACTTCCATATCCAATGATCGTAGCCTTTCACAACCAAGAGATTCCTATAACACCATAGATTGTACCTCCTCACTGGGGGTTTGAAGCTCTTATGATATCTTAATAGGTGTGGTTTTTCTATAATGGGCCAAGTCCAATTTTCTATTTATAACTCGGTTTTCTAAAGCTTTAGCACTTATTTTCACACAAAAAAAGAGTCAAATTCATTTAATCTTTATTTTTTCCGGAGGGTTTACATTTTTTGAAACTTTAAATAAAATGTTGAATATATATTTTAAAATGTTATATAAATGTGGTGGCAATAGGATAACATCATTTATGCTTTTTGGCACAATCCATTATTATATTTAACCCTCATTTTTAACTCTAATTTAAACCAACTTGCTTGACACTTAAGTAAAATGTTTAATATATATTTTGAAATGTTATATAAATTTGGTGGCAAAGGAGACAATAGGATAACATAATTTATGTTTTTTGGCATGATCCATTATTATATTTAAGCCTCATTGTTAACTCTAGATTAAATCAACTTGCTTGACAGCATATGGTCTCATTATTTAAGATTTTTCTTCGTAGGTCCATCCATTTTAGACCTGAATCTCCTCTAATGATACACTTAAATCATCCTCAAAACTCATATATCTTCATAGTTTTTCAATAAACAAGTATGTGAGACTTTTGCTTGGTAGAGGTGCATAATATTTTTAAAGGAGGCATCCAGCGTTCAAATCCCCTTGGCCTCTCATACCTTGGATAAAAGAATCAAACCTTCATCCTTCCAAAGTATACAAAAAGCCTTAAGATTTTTCTTTGTACCCCCAATGTCCTTTTTTTCTCATTAGTTAATTTGGAAAACACATGTGAAATGGATCACCGTCGAAAATGGGTCAAATGGATTCCATTTGAGAAAAAAAATTGAATCGCGAGCTGTTGATGGACCATGTTTAGTCACCAAAGTGTCAATTTGGTAATCCTAATGTTGTATGAGCATCAATAAGGAGCTAGAAAATGGGCGACCTTTGGGGCCATGTCAAAATCATCACCATACTGCAACAACCAACAAAAGGATAAAAAGGGGCTGCAAAATGTTCCAAAATTTGACTTCTTATGATGAAATAAATGTTGCACCCAAATAAAATGTGGACACAACATTAGGCAACAAAGTTCTAACAATGGCTTGGGAAGTATGTATTCAGTTTGTGAATTTCCAACCATCATGTTTGTGAATTTTTACTCATCATGATTTAATTGTTTACGATTTCACTAATAACAATGTCAATAATGTAAATCACTCTCCAAATCATTTTTCCCAAAAGAATCTAATGAAGGCACTGAAAGGGGAAGGTGAAGGGTAAAAGCTCATTAGTCAACTTATGCATGACTCTTGTAAGATACACTGCATTGAGAATAGCTTAGCACTAGCATACTGAAAGCATAAAGAATGTCAACAAAAAATCTATCAAAGCTCAACAACATTTATAGACAACGGAAAAAAATGGGAATTTTTTTAAAAGCCTTGAATTTTTATGAACTTTCACATCAATGCGACCTTTCATAATGATCAGTAGGCAATGCTTTTGAAATTCATTGATAAAATCATATACTGCATCCTCTACAATATTGCAGTGCAGAATAAGTGTCATGTAATCCATGGTCTCTAGAAAAAGAATGGTGGCACAAAAGAGAAACTGATCCTTACCAGTACAAAATGTGTTTGAGACAACACTCTACATTCTCTATCAATTCAAATGTATGTGCTTCATATTGATTGTAATAGAATTTCTGTTGTATGTAATTGAAAAATTAAATACAACCCAACAACATCAACTTGAGATTTTCAAGTTGTCAAGTTTCCTTTCCAGTATGAAAAATGAATACAATTCCCCCATAAGTACTTGGGTGTATTCTAGCAGAATTGATAGCTTGCCCAAAAATGTTTTGAAAAAATCTAGATTTTACATACTTGAAACTTTAAAGTTGAAAGTAGTGCAAACTCTATGTATAACAAAACGTAAGAGGAATTAATAATATACAACACTTTAGTCCAAGATAATACATTTGTGGTTCTAACCACCATATTTGGAATGCCACCTGAATTCATAGCAAACAAGCATGATAGCTTGCCTTCTGGCCTAGCAACATGGTTTCCTCTGAGGCATTGCATAAGAGATCAAAACTAGCAAAACTAACCAAGAAAAAATGCTAGCCCTTTTGGCTTCATTTGCTTATACTTTCAAAAGAATGGCAACAAAGATGCAGAGATTAATTTTGCATCAAGGCAGCAATAACAGCAGAAATGTCAAAGCTCAAAAGTTTATAGTCTACCAAAATGCTAGGGAGACTGACTATAGAAATCAGAATCACCACTGAGTGATGTTTCAAGCACTTTTTTATGAGATGGTATTTTCTCATTATAAGTTTCAGAACTATTGGTTGTGCTCCCATTTACCTTTGGTTGATTGTGAACGTCATAGATAGTCACTCCGCTACCTACAGTGTATGTGAAAGAGGTATATGTCAAATCCATTGTACTTTGCAGAGATTCCAATTGCTCAACAACAATACTCATTGAAGGCCTGCCTTTAGGGTTTTGGCTGAGGCATTGATGGGCCAAGCTAGCAGCTTTTAGTGCACTCTTCTCACAGTACTGTCCTTCCAACCTTGGATCAATGATTCGAAGCAGCTTGCGATTATTGTTCAGGAGTGGACGAGCCCACTCAACCAAGTTGTATTCTCTGCTCGGTCTTGTCTTATCCATAGACCGCCTGCCAAGAAGCAGCTCCAGCAATACAACACCAAAGCCATAAATATCACTTTTAGCTGTCAAGTGGCCTGCAAAAGTAAAAGACCAGATGTCATGGTCCAACTATTATTGATGACAGGATAAAATTACTTCAAGGATGAAACAATTCTAGTCCCTGTAGCTTTAAATTAAATATGATACTTTCAATGCAGTTATATCTAGACCAAATGATGACCATGCTTTGAAAATTATGAAAGTTTACAAGCTCATATTGACAGTGAAAACTTAAAAAGTCTAGAGTTTACCAGTCATCACATACTCAGGGGCTGCATAGCCATATGTACCCATCACACGAGTCGAAACATGAGTTTGGTCCCCCTCTGGTCCATCTTTTGCAAGTCCAAAATCAGAAAGTTTTGCAGTGTAATCCTGCAAGAAAAGAAGCAATGAGAAGGGGACTTGACTAGTATCAACTTCACTTGAAATCAGTTTAAAAGTTGGTCTATAAACCGATCTAGGCATTCACATGAGCTTCTACGAAACCAAAACAGCAAGAAAATATGTTGCACCAACTTAAAGTGTAGCTCAACAACAGGATTTATAAGATACTAACCGAATCTAATAAAATATTTGACGTCTTGAAATCACGATAAATAACTGGCTTTTCTGCTCCATGAAGAAAAGCAAGCCCTTTAGCAGCCCCAAGTGCTATCTTCATTCTCATTGGCCAAGCTATGGGAACACATACCTCTTCAATCATGGAGTAAACATGCCAAATCATTAGAAAATTACAACCTTATTTTCACATATTGATTTATTTGGTTAAAGCTTCAATCCAAAATCAACAATAGCATCATTCTGCAAGCTCAAGAATGTTCCAGAAATCAAAGAAGAAAAAAGTACATACTTCGGAATAGCTGGTTTTCCAGACTGCCACGAGACATATACTCATAAACAAGCAGCCTGTGTTCATCCTCGCAGCAGTAACCTACAAGTTTCACCAAGTGTGGGTGACTTAGCTGCCCAAGATAGATGACCTCAGCCTGTAAGATGCACAAAATAAGTGTGTTTTATTACTTATCAGACTTCCTGTCCACAGTTGCAAAACTTGTTTTCATTTGTAATCATCATCACTCTGCCTACCGAAATCTCCATTCCCTTTTTTCTTATTACTTTGTTGATTCCTATCCACTGACCTAAATCATAAACTCTAGAAGCATACACACTAGAACATTCAATGTGTAGGAATGGTGTTTACCAGCCATTCTTTGTGCCCTTGAAGTCCGTCTTGATTAAGGACCTTAACTGCTACCGGGAGAGCTTTTAGACCTGGTCTGACATTCTCATCTATGTAGCCTTTGTAGACAATGCCAAATCCTCCTTCTCCGAGGACATGATCAGCACGGAAGTTTTTTGTAGTCAACTTTAGTTCATTATATGTAAAGACATACACATTAGAGCCAGAATTCTGCCTCAGGTTTTCTACATCCCTGGGAGTTGAAGGAATGATTTCTCCATTGATGTTTTCTGTTGCAGTAGATGTGGTGTTTTTCACTTTTGCTTGTGACTGCAGTTGAAATGCTCTGCATTCTCCTACAGAAGAAAACCATGTATCACCAAAAATCCACAAAATCATTCCTTGTAAATTTCATCTAAGAGGACGGAAATCAACACATTGAAACTCATACAGATCAGTAGCAACATCACAATATTGAACAAGAAAACTGATGGCAGAGTCCACAGAATAGTTGCATTGAACTATAAAATCCATTCAAACAAGCCAAGCCTTAGCTTATAAATTTATAATTGATATGAAGTTGTATGCGGAAGCAGCAAACCAAGAGCAGATTTCTTATAGATACCAATATTAAATCAAACCATGTGATGAAAGTCTCTCAGAGAACATCAGAACTTTAGGCAGGATAAAAAGGCAAAGAAAATTTGAAGAGGAAAACTCAAAGGTATCACTTTATAGAATCTAGCTGTTATGTTAGGTTTTTGAATGGAGATAGTAGTGATGGTGGTTCACAGTCATTCTACGTCTGCATTATTGTCTTAAGTCTGCATTCAGTGCTATATATTAAAATAGTTTATTATTTGAAAATTATTTTAAGTCTGCATCCAGTGCTATTAAAAAAAATTATTATTCAACAGATATTCGTTTGAAGACAGTGTGCTGATTAGAATGTCAGGTGTAACTTACCGAGGATGCTATCCTTTCTTAAGTTTGGTGACACTAAATATGCTCAATCTGTGTTCTGATAAAGTTGTAACCTATAAAATGTTTAAGCTAATAATGCAAATGTCCTCTCAGAAAATACAGATGATTATCTTGAACCGAATTTCAGTAATACAGCAGCATGAGTCATTCTGCTCCACTGACTTTTAAGATAATCCAACTCAGGAATTCGCTCTGAGATCGAGTGGGTCATAGCAGAAGATGTAATGGACTGGGAAACATAGGCAGTTTTTTGCATACTGTTATGTCAAACTAGGATTCAATCCTAAACAAGTAGATGACCAACTATTAAAGTCATAAATTTAGTGCAGATAGCCACAGATGTGATGTTAACTGGATTTTATCCACAATTGCACAAGTTTTAGAATCCTGAGATTAAGGAAGAGTCAAAAAGACGGTCATGTTGAAGCTAAAACCTGGTGATAATGTCTGATATGGAGTATCATCTCTGCTGTTCTATGTCAACCAGATAAAGACTGGGCCCTTGAGAAAGCAATCAATTTTGAATCCCAACAGCTTAATGGCAATATCCATGATTGCAAAAGGTGATAACAACCCCAAAACTTATGTCCATGGCATCCAAAGGCTTGTGCTCTATTGTGTCTTTCACCGTCTCCTGGTAATATGAACTCAGTTTGATGCATCTCTCTTCTGCATTAACTGCTTGATCAAGCACTTAAAGAACACTGAAATGTATATTGGCTTGACCACCTTTGCCGATATTTTCTTATTAAGTGTGACTACCTAAAACTCGTTCTGTTAAAATTAATTTCATCAATAGTGTGCAGTGACTAGAATGTCTGACTATTCTTAAAAATCAATGGAAACATCCTGTTGAACTAAGTTTTGGTGAAGTCACAAGTCCATTGTATATGACAGTAACATATGACTCCAGGACTGCAAGCAGGGAAGCATTGCGACAGCAACAGAGTATACTGCAACCAGTCTTTCTTTATTAGTTATAAGCGATTGCAACTGAGTGGTAATCACTAATACTA
The DNA here is from genome assembly GCA_009831015.1 of Picea engelmannii. Lineage (NCBI taxonomy): Eukaryota > Viridiplantae > Streptophyta > Pinopsida > Pinales > Pinaceae > Picea > Picea engelmannii. Next base: position 405,113 of record ML777432.1, on the reverse strand, counting down.
TTTATATGCATCTGGTTATGTGATTAGTGAGATTTTGTAACCATTATGATGGAATGTTGTAGAAACTCTTTCACAGAAGCGTTATGAGATTGTAATGTAACCATTGTATGATCTCTAAAGCATGAATAAAAGCCATCATTGGTCGCAGTGTATATTTTCATGGAGAGGATATGCTTTATTTGCATTATGAATCTTTGTATGTGTGATTTCCATTCAGCACTTCAATACTCCTTTCTGCACTTCAATACTGCTAACATGAGGCTAATGCAACCCCCTTTTGCTACCTCAGGTGAGTGCCAACTCAAGTACATAATACATCAGTGTCTCTAGGAGAAAAGCTAGACTACATAGTGTTGGCACACAAGGGTCTAAATTTAAGACAACATTTGATTCTGTTGGTGATTGTCATCTGCACTTACCTATATTGAAGGGCATGTATCGGACACTGACATTAAGACAGACGGAAGAAGGGTGGGTGATCCATTGTAACAGTTTTGTACTTAGCTATTGTGGCCATGTTTGAATCAGTGTTTTAAAAACCGGTGAACCGGAACCGGAACCGGCCAGTTTTACCGGTTCGATGGCCGACCGGTTCAAACCGGTCAATAAACTGAACTGCCCGGTTCGGTACCAAACCGGCCGATTCCATCATAAACCGGATGGTTCAGTCATTACCGACTGTTGTGGTTGGTTTTTAATACTTCCCATGGTTTGTCGATTTTTTCCAATTTTGTCAATGATTTTTCCAATGTCAATGTTTTTGAAATTTGAACCCTCGGTGACAATGGTTTGGACAATCCTCAATCTCACTCAATATTATTATGGTTGTGGAAACTCAAGTCCCTTGACATTGTTCCTTACCAGTTGAACATTCTTAACTTATCATCAATGCAAAAGAAATTAAACAAAGGTTCTCCAAGACTATGAAAACCTGGGTATGGAAATGGTATCATTTCCTCAAAAGGGGCCCTAGGATAAGAATTGTGACATTTTTTGGATCATATCAATAACTAAGCAACCCAACTAAAGTCGTTAAAGAAATATAAGAGATACATCAAAGCCTCAAAACAAGGAATTTTGGATTGTTATAAAGTTGGAAGTGATGGCCTCAATCTTGAAGATGAAAAAAAAATATTATATGTCAATTGGTTCACGTCTTAGTAGACTTTGTCGAAATGCCAAGAGAAGATATGCAAATACCCAATCCACAACCACAAACAAAACTAGGAGCTAGAAACCATGTTCCAAATACAAATGATTATCATATAACACAGTTGTTCACACTTTGTTTATGGACCAAGCTATGAACATTATAATCCATAATGATGACCATCTAATAAGGTAGTTTAAAAAAAGAAACCAACAAATAATTACAAAAGTAGAGATGGAGGGCCAACCCCAAGAAAATGTATGCTACACATAAAATGAACTATAGCCTCCTTGATTATGTATTTACTATTTATGTTCCGATCTCTAGATATGTATTTCACTTGGTGCAATTTTGATATATTCATGAGCATACTTTGGATATGTTGTCTCTAATTGTCTCTAATGCTTTGGAAACATGATTTAAAATCTTAATAATATTTTTTTTTTCATTAAAATTTAAATATTTTATGTATTTTTTTAAAAAATCTGTTCATTGAAACTGGTTTGACCGGTTCATTACTGGTTCCGGTTGGACCCTTGACCGGTTCCAATTTTTAAAACTATGGTTTGAATAGCATTTTAAAAGTTCAAGACTGAGTTTATGTATCATTCTCCTTGGGAATCATTTTGGGAGTCATACAGTTGAGTGGCAAAGCCTGTGGTCCTGGATTCTCAATCCTTGGAGATGAAGGTGTGTCTATGATTTTTGCCTACTCCTTTACTTCCCTTGATCTACAAAAAAATGGGAATCCATTCGTGACTCTCCCAGACAGTGTGGGAAGTTGTTACAACCTTCTTTGACCAACCAATCTGATGCAGGAGCATAGGCTCATGAAAATGAAGTCACCCATGACTTCATCAAAGTTGAGTGAATCAAAGGAGACCTAGGGTCTCACACTTGTGTAATTTGTTATTTTGGATAATGGGCAAGGATTCTAGATCCTTTCCAC
>ML777432.1:375313-394289 GCA_009831015.1 Picea engelmannii | reverse complement strand
GAGTCAAAACTATTTGAGAAAGAGGAAGAATAGAACCATCCTTGAGACAATCAATGCAATAATGCATGATCAGAATCTTTCTATGATTTCATGGGCAGAAGCATGCATGACACAGTATATGTTCAGAACAAGAGTCTTCACCAAAATAGAAGCCTTCACCAGAGTGAAGCCTGAGATTGAACACTTCAAGTTATTTGGGTGCCCAGTGTATCTTCATGTACCCAAAGAGAAGAAGTCCAAGCTAGATCCTTTAGAAAGAAAGAATACAGTGAATCTTCAAAGACATTCCAGATCGACATCCCTGGTCAGAGATAGATTGAGACAAGCAGAAACATTGTCCTTGAAGAAGAGATAGCCTTTCAAAGATCCAGAGAATCTCATATGGAGATTGACAATAAGACTATACCTTCTCCCCCTTCAGCAGTTCAGAGGGAGAAAGACATTATTCCAGTTGATCCAGTTGCTCCAGTTGATATGCTCAATGACATCATAGCAAGGCATAAAATGCCTACCTAGACGCACTATGCAAGATGCAGAAAAGCATACAAGCTTCTCAAGGCACCTTCTGAGAAAGTAAAAGAGTTTTTCAAAGCTATCCTCCAGTCATGAGACATTGCATTGATGATAAGACTCCATGTCTTAGAAAAGCAACAAGAGAACCAGTATGGCCAAATGCCATAACAAAAGAGTACCAGTATACTTTAATAGGATGGTGCATAAGATATTATTCAGGGACCAGAAAGAGAAACTTGTGGTAAAGCATGCAGCTAATGAAAGTATCAACGTAATATAAAACGAGATCTATAGCCAGAGGTTTCTCTCAAACAGAGGAAGTTGTCTATGATGAAACACCTGATCCAGTGAACCAGATACACTTCCATGCATGAGTTGGAAACTATATCAGATAAATGGATTCTTGATAAGTCTGGATTTCAAACAAGAGTGTTGATGATCCAAACTTATATCATTACAGTATTGGTGACGAAAGCATGGTCCTGATGACCTATTTAGAAAGCGTTGTTGTTACAAGTAATCCTTGATTTCTGAATTCAAGATGAAGAATCTGAGTATGATTCACTACTTCTTGGGACAAGAAGTATGACAGATGACCGATAAAATCTTCAGTGAACCAGAAAAGCACATCCGGTTGATGTTCTACCTTGAAGTCTTCCATGGTTTCCTATTGCAACAGGAAACATAACTCTGTAGCCTTAAGTGCACCAGAGACAGAGTATATATAGCAGTAAGTGTGTAAAGCAATGTGACTCCACATACTTCCGACAGATTTATTTGACCATGAGATGGATCCTATGTTGATGACAGAGAGCCATATATAAAGCTCCTTAAAGAACCCAGTGCTTCCTAATGGATTGACACACAAAGAGATAAAATTTTCTTATATCAGAGATATGATGCAGAAGAAAATTGTATACTTGCAGTACCTTTGTACACCTGAGCAAACTGCAAACATTTACTTGGTGAAGAACTTCTTCCGAGTTAAGAGGGAGTATGGATGACCTCAGCCAAAAACAAAATTCAAAGTACATCGGTATGAGACTTGGCTTGATGAAGAATGCCTCCCCAACTGAGAGGGAGTGTTGATGAATGCAGCTATGGGAGACATCCTCCAGCTTACAAACCTGTGAGATGTGGAACATAGCAGCTATGTGAAGTCTTTCTCTCAGCTTACAAACCTGAGAGAAAGCCCCTATGAAGGGTTCATGGTTCCAGCCTGGGACAGAGTCAGGAACGTAGAGATGGCCTCCTCCATGACGTGAGTGAGAAGAACTCCAGATGATTATCCGATGTAAAAGCGATCTATTGAGTTAGGACGTGCTTGTGGCTGAGCACAAGGTGAACATGGGAAATCCCAAAAGTGTTGGGCACATCATCATGTGAACAGAAATGAAGATGATGTGATGGCCTCCTCTGAGCAGCAGCAGAGTTGACGAGAAGACTCCAAATGATCCTCCTATTGGTGGCAGTGGGAAAGCAGATCTGTAGAGTGGACGTGCCTATGGACGAGCACAGGTGAACGTGTGAAAACCTGGTTCATCTGTGTAATGCAGTGAATCAGGTCCATAGCATCCCTATGGATGTGCCCCTAGTGGGTGAGCACTAGTGGGTGTATCAGATCCTTTGCTATATATTGTTCAAGAGTCAGACCTACCTGTAACCCTAGTTATTGTGTAAAGGGTACAGGTCAGCCCTACCTTATTGTGTCTAAAGATAAAAAGTAAAAGATAATTAATATTAATATTAATTATTATAATAATGAATAACTAATATATCTAAGTGAGATTGGCCCTATTGTGCCAATAGACACTTCAGTTGATAGGACAAGTCTCATATAAGTAAAAGTAAATCTTTCATTGTAGACACACACACACACTTAGGTGTTTTGGAAATTTCAGCAAGTACTTCTCTTTGGCAAAGGTGTGCACCTCTCTTGGGCGCTAGTGTTCTAGGGCTTAAGCACCCTCTTGTGTGCTAAGTCATTCTTGGTGGTAAAAGGTCTTTCTCTTGAAGAATATAGCAAAGGATTTGGCTGGGTTTTTCTCCCTTGTTTGAGAAGGGTTTCCCAAGATATATCTTGTGTTCTTGTGTATGGTGTTTCTTCTTGTGATCTTGGTTGCTGCAACATTCTTGTTTATGGTTAAGACATGATGAAATTAAATGAACTACATGCTTAACCTAGCTTATGAAAAATCAACACATGGCACATGTGATTTGTTGTCACATTTTGGAGTCTTCATCTATGCAATTTCATGCATAGTTGTTCACTTGATGGGACATTTCACATATTCCTAGGCATAGGCACATATATGGAAGCATGCCACATCATCAAAGCATGGATTGGGATGAGCTCCATGCATTTTTCCCACATTTGACTTCACATTGCCACATCACATAGATTGAGGGGCCTGTTTCGTAGGTTGTTTGAGGAGATGAACCTCCTTTGATCACTTCCATGCTTATCTTGAGGAGCACTTGGTCTATGGATGGTCGTTTTGACAATTGGTTGCATTCACTTGTACTTGCACACATTTGGAGAGGAACACCCATCAACTAAGGGGGTTCCACGGTGGTTTGGCACATGGTCTAAGGGTTTCGACACATATTTTGGAAGAGTGCTCCACCTTTTAAGCGTGATTACCTAGAGTGTTTCAATCTCATTGCCTTATTTGGAGGAGATATGGTGACTATGCACATGAATCTATGCCTTTTGCACATTCTTTGAGACCACCTTTGATGTCTCGTTCCCAAGAATAGGCCAGTAGGGAGTGACTTAGTAGTCTATATGTTCCCGTAGACTATAGTCAGGCACAAACATGGAACAAATGGAGAAATAAGGGTGAATAAATGGCTAAATGATGAATTAAGCCCAAAAGCATAGGAAAAGTCGCTTAAGCCAAAGTCAACGGAGAAATAGAAGAAAAAGGTGTTGAAAGGGTGACTTAATTAATTAATCATTCGACTTAGGAGGAAAGGCGCCTAGCTTAAGTGATGTCAATGGAGAATTAGATCGGGGGAGGTATAAGAAGAGGAATTTGACCTAATTCCTTATTATATTATGATTTTGAGTTGAGAACAGGGTCCAGAGGAGGAAGTCGACCTCTTTGATGATTTGTGGATTTCTGGAGGAAACCACCACCCAAATCGGTTTCGGTGTTGGAAGACACACCCTAGCCTATCGGAGATACCATCCAGGTATTTCATCGTGCCAAATCATGAGTATTCAGACCCAATTCAGTCAGTGCGCATTGCAACCAGTGAGGGTGTAGGGGTTTGAAAGACATTTTTGAGTAGTTGGCCAAGCTCAGGTCAGATCCAGCCAGATCCTTCCGACCCATTTGAGAGGGACACAGGGCGCTTCATTTGAACTATCACTTGTTTGATTCCGACGGAGGAATCCACCAAGGCACACCAGTTTGTCATTTAGGGCATAGCTTCTAAAGAAGCACATTCAGGGATCCAGAGAGTTCACCGGTCCAGAATCGGAGAAACCCTTCCGACCCAGTACAGAGAATAGCAGGGCGCTCAGTTTGAGCCATACATCACCAGATTCCGACGGTGGAATCACTGGGGCGCACCAGTTGTCTAGGAGACGGGCGCAAACCCTAAGGGGGTCCCATCCAAGGTCCAGTTTGATCCGTAGTGGACCGATCTTCAGCCTGACAGTTACTAGGAGGCGTTGTGAGGGCAGGACGCATCTTTTGAGATATTTTTCAGGCCGATCAGTTGAGCATAGCCACCAAGGCGAGTTTATTCCTCATTTGTAGCAATTGTCGTGAGTTTCTGGAGTTGCATGTTGTCGATCCATCCATGCATGTGCAAATCTATCCATATCTTTTGATCACGGGTATTTTATATTAGTTGCATTGTATTCCAATGATGATCCATGAGATCTAGCTGATGATTAGTTCTCGGCTTTCAGCATATCATTTGTATTTCCTGCTTTTTCCATATAATACATGCTATTGAGATTGTGTTGGTTCCTTATTACGCATACATCATATATACTACTCAAACCCTTATTTATATGACACACACATGCGAAAATCACCAAGCATGTTAAACAAGTAACTAAAACATGTCCAGAAACCCCCTGAGTATCAAATCTGAGAGCTTAAACACTAGTCAGCAGTTCATATCCAGATCCACCGGATTTGGGATATTTCACCACCCACCATTGAGGAGGTTGTAACAACCAATGGCCTTTATTACACATCTATCCATGAGATCCATCGTTTGGGGAGTTGGTTGTTTCATTGGAGAGAACACTCCACTTCATCTTGCTATTTTGGCATGCTTTTGGCATCTCTAGGTTGTAGACTCCCTCACCTAGTGGAGCACTCCCTTGATTCGTCGCTTATTGGCACGATTTGAGAGGGTTATTGATGGGCACTCCAATGTAATTGGTGGCTAGTGGCACACACATCCACACTCTTGGCGCATGGTTTGAGGTCTTCATGCCTATATTGAGGAGCACTCCACTTCTTGTGCACCTTTCCCTAGAGTGCTCCACCATTTGACCTTGCTTGGAGGTGATTGGGGGGTTTTGCATGTGGATCAATATGATTGGCACACACATTGAGCTCGTCCTATCCTTGAAGAGGTTGTTTTAACAACCAGTGGACCTATGGGATCCACTTATTAAGGAGTTAGTTGGCTTATTGGGAGGAGCACCCTAGCTCATGTTGCTAGTTTGGACTTGGTTTTGGCATCTCAAAGTATTTTCTCCTCTATGTAAAATCCCCTTTAGGGCTGCTGTTAGGTTTTGAGTTTATTTGTTTTCAAATCTCTTATTTGGAACAGTTTCACAGTAAACCCTCAATCATTTTTGGCACAAAAGGGTTTTATTTGCATTCAATCATGAACAAACAGAAAATACATTTATTGCCAATAATGATAACGCCATCTAAACTGTTATAACAGCAAATAAGCCAGAAATTACAGATCTGTTACACACACACACACACACATATATATATATATTATTTCTGACTTCAGGGTTTACATTTAATTACAAAAATGATAACCATGTGCTAGACTGTAACAGCAGAACAAACTCAGCAATGCAATCTGATTTATAACTTTATTTCCGACCTGTAGGAAACAATTCTGGGCAGCAATGAATGTGTTGGGGCGACCCTTCTAGGCTCCACAAATCAGAAAGTTAACACTGTAAATAAGCTTGCTTTTGTACACAATTTATTGCAGTGAGTCGATCCCCCTTTTTCATGTCACGAACTGCTGTAGATAGCCAAGGCCCAAGAGAGGGACAACTGATAGTTGTGTGCAGCAAATCACCCTCTGTTAATCACCATGCTTGGGCAGCCTTTAAAACCCTGGATTGACACCCCTTTTTAGACACAAAGATCAGCAGTTGAATGGCACAATATGATGAGAAGGGTTGATGAGTATAACAGCAGATCAATTCCCTTGGAAACGGTCCCCTTTTTGCCTTCCTCAATCTGTAAACAGTGGTACAGATCCTCTGCTAGATAACCCAAGCTGCAAATAAATAAGATGGCCTCCTTGAGAATGCCACGGGCTGCAACTAGAGGGTACGGCCTCCTTGAGAAAGCCAGGAATTGCAAATAGAGGGTATGACTCCCTCTGAAAACCACACAATCTGATTATTAATGATGCAGCCTCCCTTCTAACACCACGATCTGCATATAAGAGGCTCGATTTATGGAGAAGAGCAGTGGAAAGAAGTTGCAGGTTGACCTGCACTAAATGACCTCAACCAAACTCCTTCAAACTCAAAAAATGACCCACGATTTGCCAAGATGATGAATCATTCTTCTTCAACAATGAATACCTGTGAAAGATCTGCTTGATCTCTCCAACTGATTGGATAGGGTGGACAGTTTCACCACCGAACCCAATCGTTCAAGGGTTTTCAGTCCCAGAGCCAAAAGCTTAAAGAGCTCTGCAAATCGATTTGATAAAATGATCATGAATAATGAGAAAATGAGCTCCAATCTCTCTTTTATCCCCTTTTTACTTTTTCCGTTCAATTAAATAATATAAAGTGACTTTATAAAATCTCCCTTTAATATTTCTCTAAAATCACTTATTTCACCTTTAATTTATTAAACCTTTTAACTCCCAAAAAGTGATTTATCTTATTTTAAAACATTTTCGGGCATTGGAAGTCACTTTGTAGCATTCCAACATTTAAAGTTTTTCATCCTGGTTCCAACAAGCTATAACACTAAGGTGCCCCCCTTAGATAATTTAATTAAAATAACACCCTTAGTGAAATTAATTAAATAATGCTCAATATTACTCACAAATTACGGGAATGGTCGAAATGCATCGGAACCAAAAATTCATTGTGCAAGAGTGATCCCAATGATGAAAGATGATAAATGGACCTGGTTGGGTGACTTAATAAAAATAGATACTCCCTCCCAGAATCTTGGAGCCCAAACCGGAAGCTGGAAATAACATCTGAAGGCATCATATAACTCCTCTAAACCATCTGAGCTCACTAGTAACATTAAATTACACCTCTAATCAGGCTGACACAAACCCAGAAAATCACCTCCAATTGTAGAGCAAGGGACCACGAAAATGAGGACATTACACTTTATTTGGAGGGATGCCCCCTTGATTATTCCACCTTGGCACGTGCGGATGAATCTTCTTGTCGAGCGCTCCATTGGAGGAGGTTACAAAAGGCATTATGAGATCCATTACATGCTCAAACTAGCCCAAGCTACTGGGGCATCTTGCTTGAGGAGAGGACAAGTGGCAACCCCACTTATTTATCTTAATATTTTGTTGTTATGTATTTTGACTTGTCTATTGGAGGTGGTTAGTGGCATTGTTGAGAAAATCGACATCGGCAAAAAGTTGACGAGGGTCTAGAAAAAATCGTTTTAGAAAAAGTTGGAAAAAGTCAACAAAAAATCGGAAAACCACGACAAACATTAAAAAATACAAAATATATTCATGTTTTTCAAAATTTTAAACATATAAAGCAACAACAACATCAGATAAACATATTGGCACATAAATATGGAGAAATAATTGATATATATGTAGTGGATGCCAAATAAAAAATTATACATCAAAGTCTATACCGAATCCTGAAGGGCCAGAAGTTAGAACTAATACAAAATGACATCACATATATAATTATAAATGTATTTCATCATCATGAGATAGATTACAATGACAAATGAAACAAAACAAGCAACTAGTTATCTAATATCAATGCCCTCTCCCCCTTTTACGGGAAAAGATAATGGGTCGTATGTAAGGCCTGCCCCTGATAGTAGAAGGCCCTGAGTCTGACAGTGGGCAATGACTGGTGTGTGTAGGAGTAGGTGTATCAATAAGTGTAGAAGATTGTGTTGATGCTAAGCACATCACCCTCCATGATGTCTTCAAGCTGCTCCTAGTCCTCCCCCTGTTGCTCCTCCAGATTTTGTTGTTGTTCGGGTTCCTCTTCTAACCATGCAGGGGCCTCCTCCATGATAGGCATCTCAACCTCCACCCTCCACTTAGACAATACATCAATATTGTCTAAGGAAATGGCATCCACATCCGGTGTTCTATCCATTTGCTTCAACCATAGTTGGAGATTATAATGGACATACACCAAGTCATTGATACGTGAGAACTCCAACCTGTAAGAGGGTCATAAAAAATTTAATGAGTTTTAACTTTTGAGAGTCAAAATATATTAGAGGGTCATAGACTCGTAAATTACAATAAATGTAATTGCTCATAAGTTCTAACCTGGTGCGTTTCTTTGAGTGTATTTTTCAAATACAGTCTAATTGCGCTCACATCCTGAAGAGGTACAGGTTTGACTTAGGATTCGGATGGCAAATCTCTATAAATTTAGTGCCCTTGCACCATAGTTTCGCCACCAAACGTCTACAACAAATAAGAAAGAAAGAGAACATAAAGAAAACATAATTGAACTTTAAAATATATTTTAAAACACGTAATTGAATTTTAAAAATATAAATTTCTAAGTTGAACTATCTTTTAAATTCTAATGACTTACGTGGCATCAAAATGATCCTTGCAGCAACATCTTCGTAGCCAAACAGTCTAATACCATACTGATACATCTCTATCTCGCAATTAATTTTATTGTGAATTGCGACATCAAGTACCATCCTCTGAAGACAAGTATGGAACCCTTCCATCACCTTGCCATCAAAATCAAAGTTGCATTTGTAGGAAAATGCGAGGTTGAGGAAAATTGTTGTTGTATGAATGGGTCGATGGAGCATCCCGGTCCACCGAGTATCAATCAAATCCCATAATAGCCTCTGTCTACGAAACCCATGGCTACCCTTTCCCACATAATAAGCTCGGATAGCTTCTTTGGCCCTATCCATGGCCTCATACAAATAGCCCATTGTGGGCTTATTGCTATCAACCAATCTCAAAACGTTTACCAAAAGGTTCACTCATTGAGCACACTTTTATCACTCCTCCGCAGAAGGAGTCGTTGTAAACCAATCAGGCAATGGCTTTCCCATCCTCTCTCCTGTTGTATGTAGAATCCCGCCACTCATCACAAACAAACATTTTCTTCAACTCAAACTAACATTGAAGCAAAGACTAAAGAGTAATGAAGTTGGTGGCAAAACGAGTGATTGCAGGATGTCGCAACTCTCTATTTTTGGTGTGTCTCCTCATGAGGCTAAGAACGAAAGTGTGGTTATATATGAACTTGGAGACGCCCCTAGGATGATCAATCACCTCCTTAATGAAGGAGGTTTTCCCCATATCCTCGAGCATCAAATCAATGCAGTGTGCAGCGCATGGAGTCCAGAACAATGAACGATACCTCTCCATAAGCAACCTACCAGTAGCCACATAATTAGTTGCATTATCTTTTATGATTTGCACCACATTATGCAAACCGATCTCCGAGATGAACGCATCCATCAACTCACACAACAATTCTACATATGTCACGTGTGTCAATGCATCCACTAATTTGATAAACATGGTACCTCTAGGACAATGTACCAAGAAATTGAGAAGGGCCCTACCCTTCCTATCTGTCCAACCATCAAACATCACTATGCATCCAGAGATCTCCCATGACTTCTTGAACTCCACCAATCTAGAGTTGATGTCCTTTTCTGCTTGAAGAATTGGCCCCCACAACTCCTCAAAGGTAGGGCTTTTATACCCTAGGAAAACAATAGCAATGGCATCACACGTCAGCTGCCAAAATGGATTGTTCTTGGTGATGCTGAGAGGTATGTCACTCCAGAAAAGACACCTCCCCACGGCCCTGTCTGCTTCTTCCTTCTCCCTTTTCTTCAACACTAACCCGATGGAAGGTTTTGCTCCAGCGGTGGTTCGTGGAACAACAAAGATGTGGATCTCCTGGTAGCTGAATCTGTGGAGCCCCTCCCACCACACTGTCCCTTTGGGGTAAATGTCATTGAACTTCTAACTGTAAGTTCGGCCCTCTTTGTGGTTGCTTCATATTTCTTTTTATCCTTTGCTTGAAGTGAATCAAATGCAATTATCATAATCTTCGGGCTAGTATTAGGACAAACCTCAACATCATGCCCAGGGATTTAGCTAAATGGTATTTCAACCTGCAAATCCCTCATAACATATTCTACCCACAGAATTTGCAATTCAATCGTTGTCAGTTTGTCCCGTCTTCAAGGATCCCATACACCCAAAATGGATCCAAAGGCTTCGGCATATTTTTTGATGAAATTGACAGCCTCAAAATTCAACCCTAATGCACAAAAAAACAAGAAAATGATATTAAACCCCACTAGAAAAAAAATATCAGCCCATTGGTAAAAAAAATCATACCTCTAGATCAGATTATTAGCAATGAAAAATGACAATAAGAGGGTGGACAAAAAATTAACATCAAGGCTCAAGCTTGTTGTCCCATAAAAAAAACCCTTACATTGTTTTATGGGCATGAAAATCATGGCAAAATGACCAAAAAAATAAGCAAAACGTAGGCAAGCAAAGAGGCAAGCAAACTTGCATAAATCTATGAAAAAAAAGCATTAACATGGTGGGATTTAAATACATACCTATGAATGGAAGATTCAACACCGGTTGGAAAATGAAATTGAACCCTTGCTCCACTTAAAAATCCTTGATGGTGATGATGATGGTTGTTTAGCTACCTCCACAATGATTGAGGAAGACCACAAACCCTTCTCCTTCCTTCTCCACCAGCAAACAAGTAAAATGACAAAGAAAATATGCCCAAATCAGCTTTATCCCCACGGACTTGGAGTGCCCCGTGATATTTTCCATCGACTCGTGGCTTTTTCAAAAAAAATCGCAACTTTTTCGAAAAAGTCCCAAAAAATCGCTGACTTTTTCAAAGTGGTTAGTAGATATATTATTTTTATTATTTTGAGGAGAGAAAAGTGGATCTAGAATTCACTTAATTATATTTTATTGTAAGAGAAGTTGAGTTAAACTTTATATAAAGAGAAGCCCTCTCATTTGTTGTGCATGGTTGGATTAATTAGAATCCCCTATGAGGTTAGTTGAAGATCTATTAGGAGAATGAAAGCTTAAGGGTTTCCTTTTGTAATGTGAAGTTCATCATTTCATCCATATTGTTGTTTGTTTATTACTGGAAATTCATCAAAATTCTGCTACAAAAAGGGCTTCATTTAAAGAGCATTTTTGTCTTTTGAAGAAGGGATTTGGTTGAGGTGTTTCCTATCCATTTCCCTTTTTTATTTTTATTATTAAGTTAGATAATTTGATGCTGTCATTTCAGTGAAAGGCAGGGCAGATTTCTAGTTTGTACTACAATCATCCCTTTGTTGTCATGCATGTGTATGAACTAGCACCTTTGTAAGGGTCCTCTAAGTAATTTTCTGCAATCTGGAAAGAGCATTCAAAGGTTGATTTTAGTATGTTGTAACAGCACTATCATGCCATCCCCGTTCATAATTTTGAACCCTCTAAAGGTTGCCTCTTGACTCCATTTTCCCTAATTGGATAGGCACTAGTCCCAGTCCTCCATCCCAATCTATTTCTAAAGTTTATGTCATATTTTATGGAGGAAAACTCCCCTTGTGTTGGAGGAGAGCTAGCCTAAAGTGAGAGAAGGCATTCTTGTGGGGACAATGAACAACCCCTCTTAGCTCCCCTAAGGTTACACTTGTGTTTAGATCTTTACCACTTGAACTTAGTCACCTAGTTCGTGTTCGTGTTTGAATTCGGCGACCTTGAAGTTCGAAAAAAATTTGACAATGAAAATTTTGGGAATAAAATTCGACATTATGTTCGACATACTACAAAATTTGAAAATTAAAATATATATATATATATAGTAAAATTCAACACTCCGATTAAATACATATACGATAGAAATGAAAAAAATAATATATATATATAGTAATATGAAATATATATAAAGTAAGATATATATATTATATATAGTAGTAATATGAAATATACAGAGAGTAAGATATATATAGAAAAAAAATCAATATATATATATAGTAATATGGTAATATTAAATACATCATATATTAATATATAAAAAATTAATATTACTCTACGTCCCTAGCCTCGGCCCACACTGTGGAGGTCTTGTCATCAACGACGGTTCAAGATGACGGAGCCACGGGCCACGGGCGTAGGGTACTGTGCAGAAACATGCGAACTGGCTCACTGGGTCGAGGGAATTAAATTCAACATGTGAAATGATGGAGCCGACACAACGGTCGTCGGCAACATAGAATCACAATGAATGAAGTTTGGTGGCAGCAAATTAGAGTTTAGGTTTATAGTTTTAGGTATTTTCTGGTTGTTTTTTTAATTTTTTTGTTAACCATGAGCGGAACAACATCAAACACAGTCAAATTTAAATGAAATTGGGCGATTTTTTTCCTGTTCCTGTACGAATTCGAATGTTACTTGATGTACGGCGAATTTAAATGAATAAGTTCGAATTCGGATGAAGTTCGACGAATTTCGAACTTAATGGTTGAAATTCGCCGAACCCGGTGACTAAGCACTTAAAGTACAGATTTGGGAGGTAACATTTTGGCATCATTGTCGAGAATAAAGTCCCTTTCCCAAATGCACTCGGTGTTATTTTGGTTATATGCACTCTTACTTGCTATATAAATGAGAAACTTTGCATATTTGTGTATAAATGGTTTGGATTCATATGGATGCACATGAATATATATGTTTTGTTTTATCAAAATTTGAATATTTTATGTAGTTTTTGGTCAACTAGTTTTTTTTCCGATTTTTTTCCAATCTAGTCCGGTTTAGCATTTTTGGGGTCGATCGGTTTGGTTCGGTCTGGTTTTCGGTTCTAATAACATTGGTCGGTCTCTTGGCTTTCCCATTACCCCCCAAAGCTCTCCTATATCTTCATGCTCCTTGACTCTCAATGGATCTTTTGGCCAAGAGGAGAGAATGCAGAGGAGAAGGAGCTATGTCAATTGTTGAATGGTCATAGAGCCATGAACTGCATTGTAACCTAAGATTGTCGAAATAAGACTGAGAAACCATCCGAATGCCAATTTTCCCATTTGAGTTTCTAGTGTAAAATCTTTGTCTTATAAGGTGTTCTATATGTTGTGTAATGGCTTTAGTTATTGATTAAATCTTTGTAATAATCTTAATCTTTGTTATATCAATTAGTGTGTACAACAAGTAAAACATTTTAGATTTCTCTACTTGATTTATGGTTGTGTGAAGAGTAAGTAAATTGTAAGCGGTAGTTGGAGATCGAATTGCTCTTGAATAGAATACCAACATTCATATTTTGATTGGGACAACACCTTCATATGTCCATCGTTATAGTAGTGAACCCACATAGAGACGGCGATTCTTTGTTACATATAATAATATTGAAATCCAACAAATAATAGGTTTAGACTGTCCACTTATTTAACCAAAAGAAATCAATGGTTGTGTGAAAAGAGTTGTTGCACTTCCCCAACTAATTTCTATTCTCAATCTCTTATAATTGGCAACTTGTCTTTGTTCCAAACCGTTGAGTTTGTGCCTAAGGACTATACACCTTCCTTGTAGCATTTGGTTATTGTATAATGGTTGATTGAACCTCCCAATCTTCTATTTAATCCTCAAGCAGTCATTCTATAGTAGTCGGATCACACTGTGTGTCATACGCCCCTTGGACAGACGGGACACATCACTAATTAGACCATAAGGATGGGTCTCCTCTCTTTTGGTTATATGTTGAGTTAAGCTAGCAAGTGACCAAACAAATTTATAAGAACTTGACTATGCAACGCTACTCATTGGCATTAGAACGCCCTACACTCAATAAAACATGGTGGCCTGTAGTTGCCCAATTTTCGTTAGTTGGTCCTCCTGTGAATGTATGAATATTCATATTAATCCTGGCAATGTTACAGCGTGCAAGGCATTTGTGTCCCTTTGTAAACTGGTGGTATTGCTATCATTGCAAATAATTACTTTTGCAATTGAACTCTTGTGAAAATTGTCTTAGTTGAGATTTGTACTGGATAAAGTGTTGGCTTCATAACAATGGCTAATCAGATTGTTGGGTTGACTTAAGGAATATTAAAAGGGTTGGAGGTGTTGTGACAATGCCCAACCAATTTGTTGTAGACAAGTAAAAGAAAATTTTCAATTCGCTATTGGTTTAAATGTGTACCTGAATCTATATATTCATGTGCACTGTTGAAAAAGAGTTTTACCCCTTCACGAAAAGTCGGCGGGTTAAAATCACGACTTTTTCAATTTTGAAAAAGTTGCAACTTTTACGAAAAATCGACGATTTTTTAGAAAAAAATCGTGAGTCATTGGAAAAAATTGTGGGACGCACCTAGTCCACGAGGATAGAGTCGATTTTGGCATTTCTTTTTTATTTGACTTGTTTGTTGTTGGAGAAGGAAGGAGAAGGGTTTGTGGTCTTCCTCAATCATTGTGGAGGTAGCTAAACAACCATCATCATCACCATCAAGGATTTTTAAGTGGAGCAAGGGTTCAATTTCATTTGCATACTGGTGTTCAATCTTCCATTAATAGGTATGTATTTAAATCCCACCATGTTAATGCTTTTTTTCATAGATTTATGCAAGTTTGCTTGCCTCTTTTCTTGCCTACGTTTTGCTTATTTTCTTGGTCATTTCGCCATGATTTTCATGCCCATAAAACAATGTAAGGGTTTTTCTTTTATGGGACAACAAGCTTGAGCCTTGATGTTAATTTTTTCACCACTCTCTTATTGTCATTTTTCATTGCTAATAATCTAATCTAGAGGTCTGGTTTTTTTTACCAATGGGTTGTTATTTTCTTTAGTGGGGTTTAATATCATTTTCTTGTTTTTTTTGTGCCTTAGGGTTGAATTTTGAGGCTGTCAATTTCATCAAAAAATATGCCGAAGCCTTTGGTTCCATTTTGGGTGTATGGGGTCCCTGAAGATGGGACAAACCGACAACGATTGAGTTGCAAATTCTGTGGGCAGAAAATGTCAAGAGGGATTTGCAAGTTGAAATACTATTTAGCTAAAATCCTCCGGCATGATGTTGACGTTTGTCCTAATACTAACCCGAAGATTATGAGAATTGCATTTGATTCACTTGAAGTAAACGATAAAAAGAAAGATGAAGCAGCCGCAAAGAAGGTCGAACTTACAGTTAGAAATTCAGTGACATCTACCCCGAAGGAACAATGTAGTGGGAGGGGCTCCACAGATTCAGTTATCGAGAGATCCGCATCTTTTTTTGTTCCATGAACCACCCCTGGAGCACAACCTTACATCAGGTCAATGTTGAAGAAAAGGGAAAACGAAGAAGCAAACAGGGTTGTGGGGAGGTGTCTTTTCTGGAGTGACATACCTCTCAGCATCACCAAGAACAATCCATTTTTCCATCCAATGTGTGATACCATTGTTGTTGTTGGCCCAGGGTATAAAAGCCCTACCTTTGAGGAGCTACGGGGACCAATTCTTCCAGCAGAAAAGAAGGACATCAACTCTAGATTGGCAGAGTTCAAGCAGTCATGGGAGATCTCTGGATGCACAGTGATGTCTGATGGTTGGAGAGATAGAAAGGGTAGGTCCCTTCTCAATTTCTTGGTACATTGTCCTAGAGGTACCATGTTTACCAAATCAGTGGATGCATCAGCACATGTGAAAGATGCAGCATTGTTGTGTGAGTTGATGGATGCGTTGATCCAAGAGATTGGTTTGCATAATGTGGTGCAAATCATAACAGATAATGCAGCTAATTATGTGGTTGTTGGTAGGTTGCTTATGGAGAGGTATCGTTCATTGTTGTGGACTCCATGTGTTGCACACTGTATTGATTTGATGCTCGAGGATATGGGAAAAACCTCCTTCATCAAGGAGGTGATTGATCGAGCTAGGAGCATCCCCAAGTTCATATATAACCATACTTTCGTTCTTGGCCTCATGAGGAGACACACCAAAAGCAGGGAGTTGTGGCATCCTACAATCACTCGTTTTGCCACCAACTTCATTACTCTTCATACTTTGCTTCAATGTCAGTTTGAGTTGAGGCAAATGTTTGTTTGTGATGAGTGGCAGGATTCTACATATAGCAAGAGAGAGGATGGGAAATCCATTGCCAGATTGGTGTACAATGACTCCTTCTGGGAAGGAGTGGTAGAAGTGTGCTCAGTGAGTGAAACTTTGCTAAAGGTTCTGAGATTGGTTGATAGTGATAAGCCCGCAATGGGCTATTTGTATGAGGCCATGGATAGGGCCAAAGAAGCTATATGGGCTTATTATGTGGCCAAGGGTAGCCACGGGTTTCGTACACAGATGCTATTATGGGATTTGATTGATACTCGATGGACGAGGTGCTCCATCAACCCATTCATGCAACAGCAGTTTTCCTCAACCCCACATTTTCCTACTAGTCTTCAGAGGATGGTACCTAATGTCGAGATTCACCTCAAAATTAATCGCGAGATAGAGATGTACCGGGATGGTACCAGACTATTTGGCTATGAAGATGTTGCTGCAAGGACCATTTTGATGCCACATAAGTCATTAGAATTTAGAAGATAGTTCAACTTAGAACTTTATATTTTTAAAATTCAATTATGTGTTTTAAAATTTATTTTAAAGTTTAATTATGCTTTCTTTATGTTCTCTTTCTTTCTTATTTGTTGTCGATGTTTGGTGGCGACAATTTGGTGCAAGGGCACCAAATTTACAGGGATTTTGTTACAGTTTGTAGCTCGGGCAGGTACTTCCACACTAGGGGTGTCTAGTGGTGTGGGAGGGGTCCTCTAGATGCCTAGACCACTTATGTATTAGTGGGGATCTTAAGTCAAGGAGAGATTAAGTCACAACCGCTAGATGTGACTTAAGTTGTCTCATCGCTTGATTAAGTCCCCATTGTTAGATCTAGATCTAAAGTTGTAGATCTAGTGGTCCAGATTAAAGATCGAGGTATCCAGGATCTATATAAGAACAAGAAGACATCACTTTCATTCATCTCAGAGTAGAGTGAGCTAGCTAAGAGAGTTGAAGCACTCAGGTGAGATCTAGGGCCGAGTTGGGCCTAGTTATCTAGGAGGCCGAGTGAGGGCTACCAAGGGAAGGTTGAGGATAGTCAATCTAGGGCAGCTAAGTTGAGCTGCTAAGGGAGTCTACGGGGATTTTGTTAGAGTTTGTAGCTCGGGCAGGTACTTCCACACTAGGGGTGTCTAGTGGTGTGAGAGGGGCCCTCTAGATGTCTAGACCACTTATGTATTAGTGGGGATCTTAAGTCAACGAGAGATTAAGTCACAACCGTTGGATGTGACTTAAGTTGTCTCATCGCTTGATTAAGTCCCCACTGTTAGATCTAGATCTAAAGTTGTAGATCTAGCGGTCCAGATTAAAGATCAAGGTATCCGGGATCTATATAAGGACAACAAGACATCACTTTCATTCATCTTAGAGTAGAGTGAGCTAGCTAAGAGAGCTGAAGCACTCAGGTGAGATCTAGGGCCGAGTTGGGCCTAGTTATCTAGGAGGCCGAGTGAGGACTACCAAGGGAAGGTTGAGGATAGTCAATCTAGGGCAGCTAAGTTGAGTTGCTAAGGGAGTCTATCAAGGGTCGAGTTAGGGCCCACAGGGAGTTCTTCCGAGAATGCAAGGAGAGGGTATTGGTTCAGATCCGGAGAGTTTAGTCCGGGGAACTACACCTGTAATGTATTTGTAAAATCTTGCTATAAATAAACAAAGAACAAAGTCTTAGTGGGGTTTCTAGGGTACAAACACGGTGTTAATGTGTGAGTATATTGTTTTTTGTTATGTTGTATTATGATCTTATATGTGTGTTATTCAGTTTATTAAATAGCAGGCCGAGTTTTGTTTCTGCAGTTGATTTAATAAGAATAACTGAGTAATCAAGTTAAGTCATAAAATTTCTTCATGGTATCAAAGTTGGACTGGGTGTGACTCCCTCATGGGAGAGCCCAAAAAAAATGAGAGTCTAAAGATGTAGTTCGTTGTATATGTAGGAATAGGGTAGAAAGAGAGTGTTGTTGTTGTGTATGTTCAGTTGCGTGTGAGAAATTGGGCACACGATTTGAGTGCTGCCCCGAATCTATCGACAAAAGAGTCTAGAGAAAGAGAGTCATAATCTTGACACTGGCCAGTAGAATCTTCGTGAAGGAGAGCCTGTGCAGACAGAAGACTCGATATCCAACCATATCTTATCCCGATTCCCGATGCTTGGAGGATTCAGCCGATATGTTCGAGGGCAGTTTCTGTTTACACCAGTTTCGCCTAGGCTTTCGATGTGGCCACGGAGCTCTGCGCTAGGAGAGACACAGCGTCGATCTCATGGTTGTGGAAGATTAAGAAGTCGTCGCAAAGCCATTGAGGAGCGTTGTGCAGAGAGTCTAAGATGATGTCGAGCCCAGCATGTATAGGAATGGGAATGTCTATGTCAATGTCGCCAACGACCATGAGGGCAGTAGCACCTGTGTTGCCCGGGAAGTTGAACAATGGGCACAGGGGGTTTCTGGATGTTGCAGCCCGTGAGTGCAGGGTCGAAAAGTAATCCTACGACTTTAATGGCAACAGGGCCACAATCAGATCCCATCTAGACATTCCCAACCACGGGCTCCATGGGGTATCGAATGTCGGTGGGAACCTCAATCTATATCCTCTCACACATGGAATCTTGTTTTCATGGTGGATGCAAAGGTAAAAGAGAGCGGAGGAAGAGTCCTTCTTGGCCATTGGATTCTGTTAAGGTCCTAACCCGCACATAGGTAGATCAATGTATTCGGATGTAATAAAGGTCAATATTAATAAGACCTTTCAATAAAATAGAATAAAGCGGATGTAAGAAGACCTGATAGAAGCTTCCGCTTCTAGAAGGATCTTCCTCTAGATGCTTCTCTTAATAGACATATTTAGTATAAATAAGGGGCGAGGGTATGTGAACCCTAGCTTGGAGATTATTGTAACAGAGCGCTGCTCGACTGGAGGTTGCCCCCT